>VCCN01005109.1:300401-313381 GCA_006491835.1 Architeuthis dux | reverse complement strand
CATAAGGAATTAAGTCGGAAAGTGATAAGAACCGAAATAAAACAATTTAAATTTAATGGGTAACCGAAATAAAAATTAAGATTGGAAAAGGTAACAAATATAAAATATATTTAAAAAATATAAAGAATGAGAGAAAGAAAAGAAGGAAAAGAAATAAGGAATAAATGAGAGATACAAATAAAAGTGATAAATAAAGAATGAGAAAAAGAAAAAAGAAATTAAGAATAATTGAGAGATAAAAAATAAGGGGATAACGAAATAAAAAGTGATTAGTAATAAGAAATGAAGGGAATACAAATTGAAATACAAGTTGGTACGAGATTTAAGGTGTGATCAATGGTTTGGAGATAGAGAGGCAGTTACATTTAAGGGAATACAAATTAGAATTAAAACACAAGCATGTACGGGTTTTAAGGTGTGGTCAGTGGTTTGGAGATAGAGAGTCAGTTAAAGTGTCATTGTGGCTTAAGTAGGGGTCGGCGTGATGTATCCAAATTCTAAATTGACTGACTATAATTTAATGCAGGTTTTAGAGTTTTGATAACATTGCCTCCCTTTCTTCTTCTATCTATAATACTGTCTGTGTTCATTTTGTAAAAGGGGAAAGCTAACTATTTGAGTTCTAATGTGGTGCATTCGTGTAAGTGTTTTTACGAAGTTGGGCAGTTTCGCCTATGTATTCTTGCCGGTGTGGCAGATAATTGTATAAACAACGTCACAGGATATATTTGATTGGAATTTAAATGATTTACCACATTTGAAAGTATATTCATTTCCCTCTAATAAGTATGTACAATTGGGACGATTGCACTTGGTTATTTTCTCTCTGGTTCTATTCCTTCAGTGTATGTGGCTTTGGTCAGTAATCGTTTTAAATTGTGTGGTTGCCGTTTACTGTTTATCAATGGAAATCTGTTTAGGATGTTGTTCATGTGGGGGTCTCTATTTAAAATGTCGATGTCTTGTTTTATTACTTTAGAATCTTCAGTGTTTAGGGGGTTGTGGGTGCTAATGAAAGAGATAATGGATGTTTTGTTTATTTCTATGTTTTCCGCTAACAATTGTTGTCTATCCAATATTTTGGCTTTTTCAATTCTTGCTCTAATTAGGGGTTGTGGGTAGCTTTGTCTCTGTAGGATATGTCTAAATCCAGGAGTCTTAAATGTAATGTTTCCTGTTTGGATATGATTGTCGTGCTAATGACAGGAAGAGAATAATAGGTAATCTTTATTGTCGGTCGGTTTGTAGTATATGTCTATCTAAATATCTCTTCCATTTTCGATAATGTTTCAGTTTAAAAATGGTATTTTGTGTTCGTTGAATGTTAATGTGTTTATGTAGGTTATTTAAGGTTTGGTGTAATTGAAATAAGTCTTCTTTTGTTTTGGTCCACATTAGAAAGCAGTCATCCAAAAAACGTTTCCAAGATGTGTTGATGGTTTCCTAAAATTCCAACCCAAATCTCTCAAGAAATGTTGGTGTGAAATTTATTGCCAATGTGGAATAGGTGCCCCACATTTGGTTCCCATTGCTGTTCCTCTAGTCTGTCTGAAAAAGTTTTAGTTAAATTGGAAAGTGTTATTCTCCAGGATAAATCTCATAGATTCTAGTATACATTCCTTGTTGAATTTGTCTGGGATCACATTGGGATATGTGTCCATCCAGAATTATAGTGCTTCTAATCCTAGTTCGTGGCTAATATTAGAATATAATGATTCTACATCAAAGGAAACTAAAAGGGTATTGTTGTGTGTTGTACGTATTTTTCGTAAAACATATGTTGTGTCTTTTAAAAAGCTAGTCTCAGTATATATATATATATATATATATGTGTGTGTGTGTGTGTGTATGTATGTATGTATATGTATATTATGTGTGTGCATCTTGCTTTCTAACGGAGCTAGTTAACGTATATTCCTCACTACTCTCCAGTGTGTGAGTCCTACTAAAGTGGAAGTTGCCTGTTGTCTCTTTCAATAATGACGAAACACAATCACACTACACATATTTCCCCTCATTTGGTACTGTGTAAAACTACGTGTGTCTCCATATATATATACACATACAGACGCTCACTTAATTATTAAAATTACTTTATATTTATAAATTCATTTCTACAAATTTCGCATATTGATTTCAGTAAATATACAAAACAGCTTACGGCAAAAACAAACACATGTTGTGAAATGCCAAATGCGAAAACCCCTTTCTATACACAAAATGATATGATTTTCAATTGCTTGGACAATTTAATATTTAACGACTACCAAATGTATTTATACTTTGCATTTAGCAAGCAAACTTCATCATTGAAATATTCATAACTCGTGAAAAGACGAACCATTTTTTAGCTATATTTGCAATTTTGTAGTAGTGACGGCTACTTTAACCTAAAGCAAACGAATGTAAATACATGTATTGTTATTCCCCCGCATTTCACTGCTCTACATAATAAATAACTCTGGAAATATTCAACAAAATCACTTATGGGAAAGTGCATTTATTACTTCGATGCTGAAAGTGAGGACATTAATGCAAATGTAAGATTTCCGTAGATTGCATTAAAATACATTTCAAACTCGGAGTCATATTATTAAAGGTTAATGTTTTTCTTTATCTTACTGAAATTGACCATACGTTGGCTTCTAGTAATTCCCGGTTCCTAAGTGAGATCAGCGGAAAATACTCTTGTGGATTAGGTCTCCTCTGAACCAACCACTGAGACTCTGGGCAACATGCATTTTGTTTGGGATCAGTCTTCTGAACAGTGTATATTGTTACATATAAAATGCTGTTTTTTCATTATGAATAATAATGTTAAAATTGAAAGATGTAATAATGTAATTGCATTTTATTGCAGGTTCGGTGTAAACAGAGATACGGTTTGTTATTATTTGTGGTTATTAGCCTTTCACAGCAATGTGGTTTATCTGAGAGGTTACAATAGTTTTAATGTGCGAATTGAAATCAGGACACAACGCCTCCCAAGCTTCTGAAAACATCGACAAAATATTTGGAGTGAGCACTATACCGGAGCGAACTATTAAGTGCTGGTTCAATAGGTTTTGATTACGAAATATAGATACAAACGATACACATTGAGAGAAGCCCAAACAATTTCGTAATGGTGAAGAATTATCGACAGCAGTAGCCAACAAACGACGAACAATGGTTCAATCATTAGGACAACGATTATAACACGCCATCTTAATGCAATGGGAAAGATTAAAACGTTGTAAGAACTTCTCACACAAGACCTGAATGAAATGCTTCTTGACAGTAACCTACACCTCTCATATATCTCTACCTAAGCTTAGAGAGTTGACATCTGCTGTTTGTTGGCATCCTCCGTATTCTGCTGATATTTCTCTAATAGATTGAACCGTAATAAAAGGTCAATAATAGATAATACATAATTCGTGCTTCTACTGAATTTGTGATAATTAAACGTAAAGAATTATAGATGTGGCATTTTATAATTACACAATCGTTGGGAAAAGGGTATTGCTTCAAATGTGTCATATTTTGATTAACTATTTACCGTTTCATCTTTTATCTTACTATTCGAAAAAGAACATGTCTTATACAACAACCTAATACAATGCTAGCCCCTCCCAAGAAATGTATTTTCTGAATAATTGGGACACCTATTATCTGGAGTATTGGAGCCAAATTTGAAAACTAAAACAAATTAAGTATATTTATAATAATTCCTTTCATTCATTTGAGCTAGCAAGACGTTTAGTTGGGATAGTGTGAACAAATCTAAGTAAATTCATATTGTTCATTGGTGGCTCAACGATTTAGTCAGGCACTGTGTGTCTATTGGGAGCAGTCTTTAAAACAGAGATACATCTATTCGTATCATTTAGTGTATGCAACATTCTCAACATTTATGTATCAATAAAATGTGTAGATGGATGACAACGTTATTTAATACCACTAAAGACCTGCACTGATTCTGTTTACGTGCAGTCAGTAATGAAGAACACGGCTTGACTGTATGGTACTCAAGGAGCTTTATTCAGCTTATACAAATACTGCGGTCCGACTAAACCAAAAGACTGACAGTATATATAGTCTGATAGAAGTGTTCTCCTAAGAGGAGATAATTATTACCACACAGTCATTTGAGAAACTACGGAGAGTTCATGTTTCCATATATAGACAGGGGTCTGGTGGAGGTAAGTCCCACCCGAGAAATGTAGGTTAGCATTTTCAAATATATGTCCACCATCTGAAGCAATAGGACTGCGTACTAGAAACTTTTTTGAAAAATGCGTTGTTTCATGCACATGAGGTAGTTCTTCCCAACCCTTTTCTTGGGAACATCCTTTTTCTGAAAAGGGCACCCTAAGGAATATTTTGTTATACTAGTTATAACGTCCTGGGTGTGGTGGGTCCTGTTTGGCCCCAGTCTCTTTAACCTAATAGTATGACATGCCTGGGAAAATTCCCTCACCCCCTCGCTAAACGCATCCGCAGATCCCCGTTTACCATCACATTTCTGAATACCTACATGTATACCTATTTGAAAATGCTAACCCTAATTTCTCCGGCCTTGGGTGGTACTTACTTCCACCAGACCCCTGTCTAATAATACTACATACTTAATACTAAAACTAAAAATTCAAGTATTTAATTTGTTTACGTGTTGCTTTGCATAAGCCGGGCAGCCGCCTAATTGGGCCAAATGTGTTTATTCTAGTGACATCCAAATCAAATGGAATCTAATTTCTCAAAATATTTTCATTTTGACATTTATTCGATTGTTGTTTTTTTTTTTTTCAGAAATGTTGCACATGAGTTGTTAGGGGTGATGCAGTAGACTGCGAGAAAACAAAAACAAACGTTCCGTTAGAACGAGTGCCGTTACGAAGAGAGTTTACTGTATATTACGATAACTTTTACTTCTACGTGGATGAGAGAGGCTGGGGAGAGAGGAAAAGTATGAAGACGAGGTGATTGTATTATCAAGCATCAGTCTTTTCTGAGAAACAGGAATTAAGAAAAGATTGACAACTACCGCACTGTTCTATTCGGCTTGTAGGGGGTTAATTGATTGGCAAATACTACGATTTGTACACCTTTCCCAGACAAAAGTTGCGAGAATAAATTTGATTCGTGCTAATCGATTTAATCGAACATAAGGCTGTACCTTGTATCAGAGCATCGACCACCTATCACCCTACAATTAAAAACAAATGTCGCCCCCACACACACAATTCATGTCATCAAATCTTCTTTCCTTTCTTTGAGCTCTTTCCCTTTCTACAAAGTTTTTTTCTGTTCTTGGACTTTTATTCAATTCATTATTTCTTCCCTTCTTTGAAGTCTTCCTCGTTTCATTCTGATATCATTCCTTTCATTTATTTCCTTTCTCTAGTTCTTTCACGCGCTCTCATGCTTTCTTTTTCTCTTCCAGTTGTCTATCTTTCTATATCATATGTTATTCCTCCTGCTTTCTTGCAGACATTGGTTTCTTTCTTTCCTCTTTTCATTAGTCTGTTCCTTGCTTTTTCATTACTCCTATTATTCTTTCCTTTATTACTTTCTTTTTCCCACAATCTCTTTATTTCATTTCTTCGCTCCATTATTCTTCTCTCTCGGTTTCATTCATGTGTATCACATTTATTACCATATTCAATTCTTTTTTTCACTGCCCGCCCTCACAAATCGAACATCCCGATTTTTACGAAGCTCAGCTTAGTACAGCACAAACTTGAATGGTAGAAAGTGAGAATAGAAATAGTTTTAACACTAATCTTGTGGGTGTGGCCTGCCTGCCTAGAAAGAACAGCATTCAGAAACTTGGCATTTAACTGGGCTTGAACACCGACCTATGGTGACGGTCGGATATACATAACTATTTCACCCAAGAGGTGGAGCATTCTCTTGAAACTAAGACAAATATTTTCAACATCTTTCACAATTCTTTGACTGTCTTATTTTATTATTTTATTATTCTCTAATATCCCTTGTGATTTCCGTCTTCATTTTGTTCCCGTTCCTACTTTTTTCTGATAGATTTGCTCACTTTCTTTTCGCTTTTCTGCTTTCATTTAACTTTTTTATACTTGGCTGTATTTCATTTCCTGTGTTTCAATTCTAGTTTCTCTTTGAATTCTTTCCTCAAATTATTTCTCAATCAGTCCGAAGGGAAATTCTCCCTGTAAGACTGGATGAAGAATTTTCACTCTTTTTATTTCAGTGGATTTTCTCTATTGCTTGACATTCTTTAAAACAATCCTTTAACATATTAAGCTTTACTCAGCTGACACCAGACATGATTCGAATATCCATTTTGTTCAGTCACAATTGTTACCATTCTCTCTTACATGACATGTAAATTGCATGTATCAGTCCCATATTCTTGTATTTTTATTTTTATTTTAAAATGAGAAAGTATATAATTCTCCTCTACAAAATTACGCGGTCATTATTTACGAATTGACTGAGAAATATCCTTCATTGGTTAGTTCGCATGTATTTCTTTCGCACATTCGATCCCGTTTTACGTTAGCTGCCGTATTCTGTATATAGATATATCCAGATTAAATGGACGCACACATACATACACCCAAACAAAAATTCACATGTGGTGAAGACATCACTCATTCCGTGGGCAAAAAATTGGATTTGCCTGACAGCACAATCGGTAAAATGCTTTGCGATCCGGTTCGTCAAATGGCTTGTTGACTCATCAAACATTAGACGAATCAAGGATCCACAAGACCAAGAATCAGTAATGAGAGCTTGTTAGCGGTGATGTAGCAGTTTAGGATGAAAGATGAAGGGGTATATGTGTCGTGTATCCCACTATCAGATAAGTAGAGATTCAGACTTTTAAAACGGACTTCTATCATGCCTTGAGCAATGCTTCACTGAATATTTTCGTCACCGTAGACATTTATGTTTTGCCAGCTGTCCTTTGATATAATAGTGTGTCACACTTATTCCACACACAGACGCACACACACAGACTAATCAGTATTTGTTTTGGAAAATGATTTGAACGATTTGAGATGACAAGAACGCCAATTGTTTATGGTTAGTAGAAAACGGACTCAACAACAACCACATTACACACACACACAGACACACATTATATATATAGGAAAGGACGGTGATACTTCGGACAGTGAGATAAGTCGGACATTGCATTTCCTGAAAAGGGTATAGGACCTAGGGCCGCGAGATCTTGCATGAAAACTCGAGAGTTTGTTTACATCGTCCATGAATAATTTCAAAACAACAAGCACAGAACTTCTTTCTTCAGGTAAGAATCCATGTTTCTTTCAGGTTCATATGTATTTTTTGTATATCGTAAGCTCTACATGAATGTGGCAAGCAGTGATGGATGTATTATTATGGTGAATCTGTGTTACATGTCGAAGCTTTTGCTTTTGAAAGTGAATGTTAAACTCTGGTGTGTTAACTTTGAGGGTAGCCATTATTTTATCATATTGTGGGGCGATAGTTCGGATAGTCAAGCAAAGGGATAGTTCGTCACTGTCCGAACCATTTCCCCACTATTACAAAGGTATGACTTTTATACAATGATAACACAACTCCTAATAGCCATCAAGGAATATATATATTTATATATATTTTTATGTATTTATCCGCAATCTATAATAATAAATATGGTGATGCTGATGATGATCCACACCATTGGAATAAAAGGACCAATAGGGAGAAGGATGAATCTGCTCTGATATATGCTTTGGGGGATCTTAAGTCGAATGAAGGTTCAGTAAGCAATGCTTCTGATAAAGATGGCGTCCCAGGAAGCACACGTATGGACTACTTGACAAGGGACAGAAAAGAGGGTCAGTGATTTAACCTAGCCACTTTTTCAGTTCGGCAAGTCCTCAGACACGACCATGAGAGAGAACTGGCTGATTATCTAAAACATTGTTCCAACATATTTCATGGTTTAACAGCAAAGATAACAACACATATAAAAAAGACGACTGGTATATGGATATGCAGTTGCTAACAACATTAAAGTACCTGTTTGCTGTACTTTGTACTTTAGGATATAAAATGTCTTTGACATGATTAAAACTATGATTTTAGCCAATCCAACTCAATTAATTTCAAGAATATGCCAATTAATACATGTGGATGAACTATCCTACACATCTGACCGAACTATCACCACTAGGTGGGGTAGTTCAGATGATTTACTTTTCTGGGTTTAGAGGGATTCAAGTGTAATTCTTTATTACTAATAGCTGGAAGCTGTATAAGCTGTTGTGAATCGTGTGGATTGTTGGTAGTACTACTGGAATGTTAGCAACAGTTATCATATGATATGATAGTGTATGATATATATATATATATATATATATGTGTGTGTGTGTGTATGTGCTTACGCGTATGTATGTGCGTGTGTGTGTGTAGGGGTCGGTGATACTTCGGCCGTTATTCAGAAACCTGTGTTTTGCTAACTGTAGTTTAACATTGAAAGGAGCTAAGGATTTGATATTATATGTGTGAAGAGCCAGATTAAAATACGTCAACACGATTACACTACTGCTTAAACCTGTTTTTAGAAATATTTTCTGAATAACGGCCGAAGTATCACCGACCCCTACACACACACACAAACACAAAGACATTTTCAAAAGTTCATAAGTTCCATTTCCCGTTTTTCCATGTTCTTTTGCCGGGATTTAGCGCCATCTTTCTTCTCGATGAATCAATACTTTATCTCTTTTTAAATCTGGATATTGTTTGTTCTCTTTTTGACATGTCTCTTCTCTCTCTCTCTCACTCTCTCTCTCTCTCTCTCTCTCTCTCTCTCTCTCTCGTTCTTTCTTCTTCCTTTATCTGTTTCTGGCGCTCTTTCTATAACATTCTAGAGAAGATATTTTTGTCTTGGTTTTGTCTTCCAGCTTGGACCTTTCCTCTGCTACTTCGGCTTCTTCTGACGTCAGTTTTAATTATCTTATCACTTCTTTATCGTATGTCCTTTTCTTGTGATAATCAAATTCTTTTCCCATCACTCAAATTTCCCGAGTTTCAACGTCTTCTGTTTTTTGACATTTTTTTCTCCTTATTGATTTTTCTTTCAGTCTCAAAGAGATAAGCATCATCAAATGCTCCTCAGAAGCAGCGAGTGACAAACAATAACACTTTTACTAATATCCAAATCATATTCTAATGACCATGTATTACTGAGTCGAAAAATGAACATACGATTACGCACAAACGAACATTGAAAAACGCACGCACGCATGCACACATGCTCGAAAAGATATTAATAGTACGTCTCATGAGTCCCATATCTAAGACCCAAGAAATAGCTTTTGATTTTTACATTCCTCTCTAAACGAAGAATGAATACAAATAGATCAAAGTGACGATCTTTTTTGACAATGCTTGCGTTTTGCTATATTTATATCTTTTGTCTCATGCTTGTCTTATGGGACACTATAACTGTTTAATGAAACTTATTAAGCATCCATTGAATTCAATGGAAGAAACCGTTCCTTCAGTAGGTGTACGTTTAAATGTATACCTTGCGAATGTTTAACATATTCTGATAGATAGATAGATAGATAGATAGATAGATAGATATGTACATAAAATACATCTTTTCAAGGGTTGTTCGTAATATTGAACGCATTTTTTACTACAACGTTTCGCCAAATCAGTTTTACGACCATCTGTATGTGTATAATTCTTATGGAAGAATGGGCTCCATTTTTCTTGATAATAGAATTCAGAAAAGCTAGCCAACCAAAAATAAATGGTGGTAAATATTCTGATTAGACAACCCATTTAAAGCAACACATTTAATACAGACGTTTCCATAGTTTTCGAGCCAACCTATTCCCAATAACCTATGAACAATTCAATATGTTTACACACGGGGACTCTGCATTGAAATATACGATAGCCTGACGTATACATTATTCCGCAAGACTAAGGTACACCAATGCTCCCTATTTACTAGCATATATATGACCATTGACCATCTCCACGGATTAAATCAACTAAAGGAGAAAGCACAGAATACAAAATACCACTTGCTGTAGCATTTGTTGACTTCAAGAAGGCGTTCGAGTCAGAGGAAATCCCCAAAGTCATTGATGCGTTCAAACAACAAGGCATAGATCTCTTATATGTCAGAGTCTTGCCATATATTTACCGACACAGCAGTTCCTTTATCAGGCTACATTTCAGCTCAAAAAAGGGGTAAGACATGGCGACACCAGCACACCCAAACTATTCAGAGCCTGCCGCGAGATGATCTTCCGAAATCTAGACTGGGCAAATAAAGGAATCGGAATAGACAGCGAATACCAAGTAACCTCATATTTGCAGATGACATCGTCCTTTTAGCTGAGAAACTTGATCTCCAAATAATGCTAGAAAAAACTAAATTAAGAAGGCAAGAAAGTTGGTCTTCACACGAATTTCAGTAAAACAAGATCATGTACAACAAACCTGTTGAGAACAAAGACACAACGATAAAATTCGATAACGCAGAACTTAAGAAAGTAGACCACTACATCTCCATAGGAAAACGATTCTGCACGAAATCCTCAAACGAAGAAGAATTCAGGCGAAGAATCAACCTACGTTGGCAAACTTTCGGAAGATCAAGATAAACCTTCAAGAACAAGAATATCCCATTAGTCCTAAAACGAACGGTATACAACCAATGCATCCTCACGATAGTCATCTATGGAACTGAATAATGTAACCTAACCAACATATTGACATTCAAACTTAGAACCATGCAACGTGCATATGAAAGAATACTGCTCAACATCACACGGAGAGATCACAAGAGGGCATGCTATATTAGAGAAGAAACAGTAAGTGATATCATATAATCCATTAGAAAACTCAAATGGCAATGGGCTGGGCATGTTACAATTTAGCAAGCTATCTATCTATCTATGTATATACACAAATATATATGTAGAGAGAGATACATATACATATTCATATATGCTAACCGAGCTAAATAGGGAAAGTAAAAAAGAAGGTTTAAATATGAACAGAACAAAGACAAAGGTAATGTGCAACGATAAAGTTCCCCAAAAGGTCATGAAGATAGAAAGTGAGATTCTAGAAGAGGTCCATGAATATATCTACCTAGGTCATGTAATAAACCTAGAGAAGGACCATGGCTGCGAAATAAAACGACGCATAACGATAGGTTGGAAAGCATTTGGTATGAATAGAGACATTCTGAAGAGCACCTTGCCAATGTGCTAAAGCGTAAAGTATACAACGGCTGCATAATACCAGCCATGACTTTTGGATGCGAAACATGGAAATTAACCAAACGAGCTGAAAATCAACTTAGAATAGCACAGAGAGCTATGGAAAGAGCAATGCTAGGGATAACTCTAAGAGATAGAAAAGATCAACATAGATCAGAGAGAGGACTAGAGAGAAAGATATTATACAACTAACTAAGCAGCAAAAGTGGAGATGGGCTGGTCACCTATCAATAATATATGACAAAAGATTGGGGGGGAGAAGAATTTTTAAATTCATTTTTTCACGGTTCTCTGACAATATTTTAGGTACCAGGTGATGTGATGTGTTTTTATTTGGCAATTACACAATTTACTAGAAAATGCAAGAGAAAAACTGCGGAAAGATTTCACAATGCCTTGTACACTAGACGAATCGTCTAAACGTATGTTCGGTTAATTAGATTGAATGAACGAACGTCACATGGCATCAGCATTGACAAATCACAGTTTAACTGTGAACTTCGTTTTCCTGGTGACACAGAGGAAGTCAATATGGGTCATCAGTAATTTGTTTTCATACGATCAGACACAAAATTGAAAAAGTCATTGTTGCATATAGTGATTATTCATACAGTCGTAGGGCATCTTCATCAAATAGCTTATTATGTCAGAACTGCCAGAAGAAAGCAACTTGATTAATCTGCCAGTGTGTTGCCAAGGAGACAGTGTGTAATTGTAATTGCGGGTAGCGACATTTGGTACAGTGTTCTTTTTCCCGATGAGTTCACATTTCCTCAATTTTTGCCAAGATGTTGTTTAAACCTACTATCAAACATGATGGGTTGTCTTCTATAGTTAGGGGAACAGGTTAGAGAACTGATCATTCAAACCTTCTGGAATGTTTGGGGAATATAAATGGAAAGATTATACATGAATTCTGAAGAGCTTATTCTCCCAAAGCATTTCGGCTTGTTTTGAAAGAAAGGAAGAGAGAAAAAAACCTTTTTCACGGACGATAGTTGAAAATACTCGGAAATGGCAGATCCAAGAAGCCGACCCTGCTCGGTCATCACATATCTTATTCAGCAGTCTTTTCCACGTTCTTTTTTCTCCAGCTTGCCCTCTCTTGTTTTTTCCCCCTTCCCAATTACGGCATTTATTTTAGGCCTGGGGCCAGCAGGACCTACCGTGCACCCCACCCCAATGATTCTACATTTAGGGTACCAAAATGTTCCGTGGGATGTCCTCTTTCAGAAAAAAGTTGTTCACAAGAAAAATGTTGGGAAGAACTACCTCATTTGCATAAAACAAAATGGCCACCAGCACACACCAAAAAAGACATAATGTCATATCTCGGCTCCCAATTGACATATCTGAATACTTTAAAAGGCTAAATCAAGAGAAGAAGCAAACATTTCTTACCTTGTCTACTGACGTTGGCGTGTGTAACATTTGTTTGCAAAAAAATCATTTTCTTCTCGCGACGTAGACATGTTGGTCTCTCTCAATTAACCCCGGTGACAGGGGTATTGTAACGTTAACTACTGTCTCCGGGGGGTGGGGAGTGATGGACGCTTGTTCAAACACTAATGGTCTACTGTGGTATTTTAGGGCGTAGAGAGGATCGTGTAGGTTTCTTGTGTCCGTGCCTTTCCTCTAGGGGGTTAATTGTGATAGTCTGGTAGTCCTTAAAGGTGTTCTGAGGGAGTTATTTGTAGAAATTGGTATGCCTCTCTAAGATATTCTTCAATA
>VCCN01005109.1:110559-128570 GCA_006491835.1 Architeuthis dux | reverse complement strand
TATGTGTGTGTGTGCGTGCGTGTGCATATCGTAGTGTTTGTCTGCCTTTCTTTTTCTCCTATTACCCCAAAACTGTGTGTGATTGTTGGTGCGTGCATTTTATTGTGTATATGTGTGTACTTGTTTCCGCACATCTGCAGTAGTTTGACAAAATCACATTTTCCAGATTGTCATATCAAGCAGGGTTGATAAGACTGTCAAGCAGAACAATTAGCTTCTCATAATTTCATAAAGCATCTGTGTCATTTATTATTTTAACTTCTCTCCATTATCTGCGGCGATATTTGTTAAACGTTTCCAACAGTCGCGTCTTTTGAGTTCAACAGGTGCGCTACTTGAAAAAAAACAAACTTATCCCTGTGAAGTTTCGCCAACGATGAACTCTTATATTCATCTTTAGAGAAACGAACGAGAACAAATGTGATTTACGTGGAAGAGCAACAGAATGACTACTACGTGGACATTATATTGTTAAGCGGGAGGAGGGGGTTCCAGTCGATCTCTTTTACATTTGACTGATTAAACAATGTTTGATGCTCTTCTTCGGCCATAGTTGGGTTTTCAAGCATGCCGTTCGTCAGAGGGTGCAAATGCATAAGTCGAAATATAAAACTCTTAATTCTCTTGTTAATTTTATCATCATCATCATCGTCACCATTGTCATCATCATCAGCCTTTTAGCGTCCGTCGTTGGACATAGACCTTCCCTAGGATTCGCCAGATCTCTCTATCGGGGGCGTTGCAACGCCAATATCACCTGAACCTGTCTAAATCATCACACCATTTTATTTTCTGCCTACCACACTTTCGCATATGATCTCTGGGGATCCCCGCTGTGAGTCGTGATGTCCGGAGGTTGTCTGACATTGCCTTCCCATTGTCCTTTGCATTTTCTAATGGATTCTATGATATCTCTCACATGTTTTTTCTTGTGATTTCTCCATGTGGTGTTAGCATGATTCTCCCGTGTGCACATTGTATGGTTCTTACTTTGAGAGCCAATCTGTTCCATGTTTCAGCTCTATAGGTGGGTATCGGGATGACGCATTGATTGTAGATCATTCCTTTCAAAACTAATGGGGCCTTTTTGTTCTTGAATGTTGACCTTGCTCTACCAAATGCTTGCCGACCATGAGTGATTTTCTGTTTGATTTCTTCTTCTTTTGAGGATTTCATGGAGATTCGTTGTTTCAGGTAGATGTAGTAGTCGACCTTCTTTAGCATTGCGTCTTCGGTTTTGGTTGTTGGGTATTTGTCTTCGGCATATTTGTTGCATATGACATTGGTTTTACTGAAGTTCATGCGAAGACCTACTTTCCTGCTTTCCTCATTCCGTTCGTCTAACATTATCTGGAGTTCATGAATGTTCGCGGCAAAGAGGACGATGTCGTCAGTAAATGTTAGATTTTTTAGGTAAGCGCCATCTATTTTGATTATTTTATTTATCCTGTCTGAATTTCGGGAGATCATTTCGAGCAGTTACTGCTAGAATCCTAGTGTGAGACAGACACACACGCACGAGTAAAGTTACTTGAAGACATCGGAGTAAAATGGTCAATTTGTTATTTCATCTTCCACTGTTTCTACGCTGAAGGGCTAACCTCGTGGTTTCCTAGCTACCTAATATGTATAGTATTCTCTAGATGGTACTCGTCTGGCTTACTTTTTCATTTCTCAGTTGTTTCTGTATATTGCCCTGTCTTCCTTTTCATTTTCCGTGTCTTTATTTGTTCGCTGAATTCATTAATCGCTTATTCAGTGCATTTCGAGCCGAGAATATATGAGGAAGAAACTAGTTTCTTTAAGTGCAGGTGACATCTACTTTCGCTCCATGAATCCATGCTAAGATAACAAAAACGAATTTCCCAATTACTTATAAGCAGGTTAGAAATGGATACTTTGAATGATACAACGTAATCTATCCCGTGACCTATCTACAGATATTAACAATATCCACGGCTAATCTGATCCAGTTCTGGAACTCTCGAATTCGAATCATAGAAGTTGGACATTTAATTATATGAATTCGATATTGCATTGTAAACGTTTCCACAGCCATCACGTTACAATTTCTAGGAACATTCATTTTTTGCAATAAAATATCGCTGTTACCATGGTTGGAGAGGAAATATACCATTAAGTGGAAAAACAAATATTCAAACTGCTCGACGATTACTCGTAAGTTACTTTTAAATTAGGTTGGAAACTTATTTTAGTATTTAATCTTTTAGTTTTTTCTTCTGAAAGGAAGAAGTAAAAGCCAAAACCAAAAACAGACACAAAGAAATAAACAAGCGAATTTCTTTTTTCTGACAGCCCGTATGAGTGGCATAATTAGACAAGTAAAATATTGTTTTTGTTTTCCTCCAAAGAAGAATGAAACGGCTAATTGTTGCAGCCAACATGGTGTGACCTGAATTAAAAACGATTTCTTTCTTCCATGATGGTTATTGCATTTTGTTTTTATCGGATATGTGTTCGCTGTTGCCTGACGGGAAATCTGCCAGACTCGAGTAAATAATTCTGTCTGGGAAAGACCAAAACTACGTTATGTAGTTGGGTTAATTGGGGTTATTTATCTCTTTTGTTTTTCTCACGGACATATCTACATACACAGAAGTCTCGCAGGTGACATTGACTAGTTCAAATACATTGGCCTACGCAGTTGTTCATTTATTCTGGGGTGTTGCTGAGTGAAACGGAATGTTTTAATGCATGTGTAGACATACTCTTAACACTTGAACGGCCGACTCTCTGTATATACCTGAAATACCGAAGTATTGCTTCCAACGGTTATGATACTTAGTATGCTTAGCAGAGCACATTGAAAAATCAGTATAATCAGAAGCGGAAGATTGTGTTGTGCCTCTCTCCCGTAGGCCCTACCTGACTTGGAAATCAGCTTTCAAATCGAGAGTTCAATCCGTGCTCTAAAAGCGAAGTCTGGTACCAGTGGTAATCGTGCAACTATCTCAGCCACAAAGCTTTCCCCACTAAGAATAAAAAGTGATGATATTTCATATCAAATGTCTTTTAAGCGATAGCGAATAATATTAAACGTGAAAGATGATCTAATGTAATTACACTGTTCACAAAAAGGCAGCAGAATTAATGAAAGATAAACTAATCAGAAATAGATAATGAAAATGCTTCATCTAAGATATTCAGACAGCTCATGTAATAACAATTTCTAATGTATAATGTTATATTTTGTAATCCTTGTTAGATCAAGGGAACAGTAGGAGAAGATCATATTGTTAGGTTGGTAGATCTACCGTACCGACCATATTCGCTTGATTTTAAACCATCTAATTTTCATTTACTTAGATCATTGGAACACTTAATGGACACACCATTAAAGGTATGAAGGGATATATTCAATACTGCTAGAATTCTTTAAATTCTTTAAATTCTTTAAATTCTTTATGCAGTAATGACTGAAATTATTGGCGCGGTCTTATTTTTCTTAATTTATTGAAAATAATTACCAAAATAATTGAGTAGTAAAGATTTACACAGGTAGCTTTAAGTATGAGGTTAATAAATATATAAACAGAAATGTCCACTATTTAATTTTAAATAATTGTAAACAAAAGAATAAATAATTGTATGTCCAAAATTAATGGCACGAGAAAATTAATAGTCATTTGTATATCCTTTGAGCTATAACTTTAATATTTTTCGATAATCTCTTACTAGATTAGAACAAACACCTGCAGGGATATGTTGCCACTCTTCACGTGCATAATTTTCAAGTTGTTGCCGATTTGTTAATTTTCTTGCTCTTACACGTTCTTTCCAATTCATTCCAATCATTCCATGGATTCTCAATTGGATTCAGGTCGGGACTCTGTGAAGGCCATGGTAACACTTTTCTTTTTTTATCCTGAAGATATGTCTGGACTAATTTAGAAGTATGTTTTGGATCATTTTCGTGCAAAAAGACCCAACTACGCTCCATTTTCAAATTTATAACAGACACCTTTAAGCTGACATCAAATATTTCACAATAAACCTCTTTGTTCATTATACCATTGACCTTTACTAAGCTTCCTGTTCCTTTTGCAGAGAATCACCCCAAAGCATGATACTCCCTTCTCCATACTTTGTTGTGGGGGATTCTTTGGATTGAAGTCCTCACCTTGACGTCCCAAACACATTCCTTGTCATTATGCCCCCAAAGTTCTAGTTTTGTCTCATTTGACCATAGTATATTCTCCCAGAATGAGACAGGTTTATCAATATGTTCATTTGCAAATTATTAGCCTTTAGAAAAGGGGTCTTACGAGGCCGGCACGCTCGTAGGCCTGCCCTGTACGGGGCTATAGTAATAGTATTTCTTGTTACTTTCACACTAGCGGTTTCCAAAATATTCCTGAGATTCTTAGTTGTAATTATTCTGGTTATTCTCCACAGTTGTCAAGTCGTCAAGGTCTATTCGCAAAAGTCTTCTCTCTCTTGGACTTTAGTATGTTTTGAACAGTTGATTTTGGGACAGTAAATCGTCTATAAATGACATCATATCCACGTCCTGACTTGTAGGCACCACAATCTTGGTTCTAATTTCTAAACTTCAACATTATCCAAATATGCGGCGCTCCTATTGCCAAAATAATTATATACTTTATGACGTGAATGAATACAGATTGAAATCACCACTCTAGAGTTTTCTGAAAATAAATAAATATTAATATATTAATTTGTATTATTTAATATTCATTATTTATACATGTTTATACATTTTCCGTGCCATCAATTATGGACATAACAATTTTGTTCAATTATGTTGTTAGTTGTTAAATATCAATTCTAGAAAGTTCCTCTTGTGTATTCATGTGCCTAACACTTATAAATGCTTCTCCCAACAGGAAAACTTAGCTGCTACAATATATTCAAATGTATTCTCCATAAACTAAAGAAACTAACACTGTGCCAATAATTTCACTAATAACTTTTTGTGTGTGTGTGTGTGTGTGTGTCTGTGTGTGTGTGTGTGTGTGGCTTCTCATATCAATATGCATTTTAAAACGTTCGAATGTAGGAGCTAATGCACATGACTACGCACAATATATTTATTTAAATCCACATCTTCTAATACTAAATCTAAAGTAACTTTTATATTTTCCCTGCCGAAGAGGAAATATCAGCGTTTGCCTCATTTGATACAAATGATTTTCTCTGTATTTTATATAGTCCGTCCACATCGGGACAAGAGTTGTACAATAAAAAAAGAGTATATAACTAAACATTCCACACTGGGAAACCTATTAAGACCAGAACACCTCGAGTGGCTGTTCTCATAAGATGTTAGAAAGAAAAAGATAAAATATAGATTGTAAAAGTAGAAGAAACGAAGAAAAAAACAACGGTTAAAATTAAACAAAAAGTATGAAAGAAAGGCGAAGTTAGAGAACTTTTGGGTTAAAAAAGTAACAACCAGTGTGCCAAAAGTGGGAGATCATTAAAGAAGCCGTAATAATTTTGGCAAAATGGACCGATTCCAATCTTATAAGATATTCCTGCAGCAACACGGGAGGCTTAAATAATTTTTTTTGTTTCACTCTTTGTTTCATATGCTTAAAATGGAAAGAAAAAGACTTCAACGAATGAAAAACTTTGAAATTTTATTATTTTCTTTTATTTAATATGTCGTTGTATTTGGTGTTGCTGTGCCGAGATTTACATTTTCACTGTCTTTTCACTGCATATATTTACACCTTTTTTAAAGGACTTTAAATTTCGTGCTGTTAACTCATCTGTTTTGTGTAAGATTAGGATGACGGAAATCAGACATTAAGAGGTGACATGTAGAAAAGTGGATAATGAATAATAAAAAATACGTACGAACCATTGTTATCGTTATCTGAATGGCCACGACAGCAAATACTAAGAGGAAAGTTGAATAAATATATCTATATATAAATAAGTTTGTCTTATATACAATTTAATTGAATTTATTTTCAGGATTTTATTAAATTTGTCCTTTTTTGTCAAGATGTGATGGCTGTTGAAAGAGCTGGAACCGATGTTTGTGGATGGTAAAATTGATATTTTTCAACTTTTATTATATGCTTCTGAAGCATATTCTTTATAGAAGCCAAAGGAACAGACAGTCTCAAACATGAAACAGGAAGGACATACTGATTAAAGGATATCCGATCCGCTAAACGTGCCAAAAGACCTTGAAATCATCTCCCGAAAATCAAACTAATCTTGAATGAACGTCCGGAGTAAGGCGCATTTAAGATGTCTCGAGAGAAATCAAGCGTCCTCACTTCAGGCATTTATTTTATAGATACAATCTATGAAGATCAATGGGATTAAAACAATGGGAAGAGAGTTTTTTTCCGACAGCAACTAATCACTTTGCAGTTAACTGATTACCTGTCTGTCACAAATGATAGAAAGGCAATTCTCTAATGTTCTAGGTCCGATGAAATAGTGGTACCATGCTTGTCTAAATATCTGCGCATTCTCCTAATGAAACTGACTAATTTTCGAACAAAAATGTTATCTGGTTTCCGCTGGAATGTTGTGGATATCACTGCGATATACATTTTAGGAAGGTTAGAGAGCCCACCGACCGAAATGTCGTGATAAAAAAAGTAGAGATACTTGTTTAAATAACTCATACAATTATTATAATACTTCATCTCAGAACTAAAGATTACAATGTACAAAGTACACTAAAGAAGCCATCATGATCGAAATATCATAAAACTGCATCTGTACTCTAGTCGATGCAAAGATAATTATCTAGATTCTATAGTGATAAATATGATCTTATCAAACAACGAATTTCAGTGATGATAATTAATATAGTATAATGATCAGTATGTATCCAGTATGATGCCTCGCTGTGTCGGGCCGTCTATTCTATTTAGGTCCTGATAAACACCGTATTTTCAAGGCAGGCTTGCAAGAATTGTGCAACAAAATATTCTTAGCGGTTTCCTTCCTATTTAAACTTATGCGATACTAAACTTAACTAAGCATTACATATGTGTATACACCTTATGCAGAAAACATCAAAAAACTTTCGATTTGCAATCAGCTGTCTATCTTTGAAGAGAAATGACCACAAATATTCAAATGTGATGAAAAACTTTTCTGTATTATTTTTCAAACGTGTTTGCTTAAGAGAATATACTAATTGGAAATTGCGATATCTGACATTTATTTTTCACAAATAACATATGTCCTGGGCAGATAGAATCTAAATCCACGCGCCTCGAAGGAAATGGAATGATGATTTGTTATACTCAAGATTTAAAGAACATTCTGTAATAGGAGCACTAACACATGAATTACGCAGAAATCATCAAAAAATATACCCTATTCACCCTAAAGTCAACGACATGTACGAATTTTACTCGCATGAGACGAAATAAAAATTATTCGTTCGAGGTAAATGCACTTAGCTAGTCACTTTAATTAACTAAAACTATGCAATCAGTATGTTTTGGGGGGTTTTCGACAAGAAACTATTTGATACTGTAAGTTATACCAATGCACATTCGTTGAGGGAAAATACCAAACTCACAACATATTCCTGATTGGAACCTTCAGTAGTTCACATATGCGATCATTTGATGGAAAATTGCCTAAAATAGGTTTTAGACTTCCACTGTTTATATTTGATTCCACGAGAAATTACTAAGTGTTTTGTAATTCATTATAGAATGTTTGCCCGAATGTTCATATCTTTTCACGAACAAAAAAGCATATGATGCATATTCTACGAGGGTCGGTCAAAAGGTAATGCCTGTTCTAATTAAAAGGTATTAGTCAAAGTTCCTAGGGTCTTTCAAACTATAAACCATAAAGTGTCTAGAAGCCATGGGGAATAATTTGTAGAAGTACCTTCTCTTTTCCTACACATAATCCTCTTTCGAAATGGCTACCGCTATGGACACACGTAGAAAGCAAAGAGATGTCATAGACATTCTGTTTTGGGAAGGAGAAGGTGCTCCGAACATTCACAGGATGTTAGTGAATGTTTATGGAAAAGCTGCACTTGATGTAAGTACAGTGAGGGGATGGATCAGTAGAGTTAATGGAAACCCTAGAGAGAAAGGGGAAACTGAAAGTGATAGAAGCAATTGATGTCATTGTGTTTTGGACCGGAAGGGAGTCATACTATTAGAGATTATTCCCAATGGCACCACTATCAATGCAGACTTCCATCTGTTTGGGTCCAATGAAAGCGGTTCTCCAATGACGATGAGGTGAAAAGGGCAACTCGCACATGGCTAAGAAAGCAGTCAAGAAGCGTCTACGAGGCGGCTATACATGCCTTAATTCAAAAGTGGAATACCACGATTGAGAAAGAAGGAGACTATGTTGAGGACTAGATCTCGAATCCTGAGACATTTCTGTTCATTTTGGTATGCTTAGTGTGCTTCTACTATTAGATATGTTGTAATTAAAGAAGAACAGACATTACTCTTAATAGTTAGAAAAGTAAGAAACAAAAGTATTGGGAAATGTTATTCCTCCAGCAAATACGCTATTAGAGATTAGTAAAAGGATGTTCATTCAGGGCCGCAGCTCGACAGGCGACACAGTGCTGTAATCTAGCTGTATATTGGACAAAAGAATTATTAAGAATGTACATTTCCTGGAGAATCGATATTTCCCAACACGACCACATTTTCTTTTTAAATCTTGATATTTGTTATATGAAAAAATATTGGATATAAATAAAACGGCTGAGTATTAAATCTGATGCAAAACAAATCCCCACGAAAAAGAAGAGAAAAAAGGCTGTGACTCTATACGAAATATCACGTTCAGATAAACAAAGGGAAAGAAGTAATACATCGCGATATTTCGATATAATCAACAAAAGCATGACTGATTTTCATAAACGCTACTCTTATAAATATATCCGCATGCTGAGATATATTCAAAAATAAAATCATAAAATAAATACACCGGCCTTTTCTCAAAAACGCACATGCACACATATATACATATACTCACACGCACACATTTAAAACCACAGCCATACACGCACATATATACACACACACACACACACTCACAGAGGTCTGCACAATAATGCACACATTAAACATTTACACGCCCGCTTTTACACACACCAACATAAATACACACACTTATACATATATTTTAAACACGTGAGTTCACAAACACACAGGATTTAAGTGACGCTCAATATCGACGCCTATAGTTGAGGACCCGTCAACATTTTCTGCTTTGGAATTTTCTTTTGTTATTTATACTGTGGCTTTTGTTGTTGGCAAAGGGATTTATATGCAATATAGAGGATGGTTGCTAGTAAGTTCATGGCAGTGCAATGCTCGTAACATTATCTTACTGCGATGATTTCTTATAAAAAATCGGAAGTTTTATTTCTTCTTTTGCCAGTGCAAGGTCAACTTCGATTCTCATTGATCTATGCGCATTTGAGGCGTTAAGAAGACGTTCTCTTAGAAGATTGGATACTCTAATTCTTTTCAAAGATAATTGGAAAACTTCAAAGAATCCTGCAATTGACAACGAAAAGAAGAGCTTCTTTGTTATTTATGCAACATTGTGCTAAGGTTTTGTGTGTCTGTAGGTAGCATATTTTTCTTTTTTCATGTTCATGAAGAGAATATCTGATTAAAGGATACTACCCATAATCCCCAAAATATCCCGAATTCGGTTGGATGGGACTTTAGAGTTAGACTATTGTTAGATACGAAATTCCAAGGATATCAATCTATAAATGGACACATCAAAGCCGACTAGTGAATCTGACCATGGAATCCAACGAAATAAATATGTATCTATTAATTTAAGGATCTGGAAGGATTTCGAAGTAACGCTGTTAACAACTGAATAACAATTTGTTTTTATTTGAACGTAATCAAGCAGGAAAATAACTAACGGGATTTATTTTGATTTCTGCAATGTTGTAAGGATTTTTGGCATAATCAAGTATAAAAGCATATCGAAGTAAATGCACTGAGTATATAAAGAAACATTAACAATTGTATGGCTGGCTGGCGTACATATAAACAAATGTAGATTGGCGTGCTGGCGGACTGTCGGGCTAAAATTATACTGGCATGTTAGACAGCTGGCGGGACGCCGGACTAAAAATACACGGGCGTACCGACAGAATGTCGTGCTGGCAGACTTCGGGCGTTCTGGCGTACATGAACATGATAACTACGTCTTTTAAAAAAAATAACCAAAAGTAAGGCAGGTAATGTAGTTTAATGATAGGTTACAAACTTATGTGTATACATATTCAGATCCCGAAAAACGTGTCTCCGTTTTGTACTTCCTAGGCAAGAAACATGAAGGGCTTGTTTATCACTCTCAAACAGTGTTCTTTAGGGTTTCCTGTCGCTTCTACTATAGCTATTTATGTTATTAGGCATGTTCTCGGAGGCCAACCGTTACGTGATAGCAAGTTATTGTCGTAGACCAATTTGATATTATATCGAATTCACTGTGACCCCACTACTGTGGCCATGTCTCACACTAATATAAGCTTACAAAATAACTCAAATAGTGGGTTCAGATGCTACTGCACATGTAACGAAATAGACAAGATCGGGTTACCAGTGACCAGTGGGGATAGGAACGTGGTCAGATTTGGAATCTGCGTCAAACTGCCTACGTGACCAACCGGGGTATCAGGTTATCGAAAAACCGTTGGGAATTTGAAAAGTGGGAGGAGTTATGACCATTAGGTGTATAATGGCCAGATCAAAAACAGTAGAGTTAGTGGGGGTTAGGAGGCAGTAGGGGGTCGAGATCCCTGCCTAACGGCCCGGCAGCGGTGGTGCCAGTAGAAGTAGCAGCAGCAGTAAAGTAGAAGCTCTGAAAAGTAACCCACTCATATATACCACGACATGCAACAGCATTTCCGTACCTCGCTGAAATCCGCAGACCAGAAATTGACCGGCGTGGTACGAAAATAAAACTTCATAAAACTCTAAAATCCGGGGATTTTGTCGTCTTTTCTCTCCACACACGTGAGAGTGTTTTCTTTGTGTCCACAAATGAATTTCCCTCCACAGAGAAAGTTGGCTCCAGTCGACAGACCCGGACAGACAGACATCAGCGGCAGATCGGACATGAGACATCATCACCATCATCATCATCACCATCATCATCATCGCCGTCTCCAGCCCGCGGAGGCGAATCGGACAGAGAGACATAATCATCGTCGTCACCGCAGCCCGCGGAGGAAAAATGATCGTCTCTGAAACTCTAACCCTCAACAAACTTTCCCTCATGGCGACCATCTCAGAGACTGTTATCTCTCTCTTTCCCTCGTAGCGGCCGTGATCGTATGGTGGTTAGTACACCCTCGTTAGGCAACACACACACTACTATGATCTTGCGCCAGAGTAAGCTAAACTTAGTAAATAGCTTTTGTGGCATTGTGTGAGTTTAAAAAGAATATTGAATTTACCGTTTAAATAGCTGGATACTCTAATAATGTTAATCTGAATCGGTCGATGAAACAATGCATCTGTTTTACACTGATTGCCTTCTGAGTATTTTAGATTTTACAAGCACCGGGATGTTTGTTTGATCCCTTTTCTAGACTGTGATACGACAACGTCCTTATAACGCATTGAATACTCGTAGCACCGTTATAGCGGGCCAGTTGGAAAGTATCTATTTCTCATAATGAAACGAACGATTGGTCTTAAATCTTGAGTGATTGCTGTGAATAGCTGATCCAATTCATTGTGCAGAGCAGCATCTACCTGTCTGTTCAAGGGAATTTATTGTATTACAAGTGATTCCCTGGGGTTCTTGTGACATTTTAATGCCGAATAAGAGGCGATGCTCTTTCAAAGACGTCAGGATTCCTATTAATGCCTGAAATCAGAGACTCGATGAGGTATTACCACATGGAAGATGGATAAACCAATATTCATCGACCTCTTCCATTCAGAAAAGAAAATGATGAACACGATTTAATCCTAGTCTAGGTAATTGTTAACTTGTAAAGTCAACTTTTATGCATTAGAAATTCGTTCTAGATAAGTATTCATGATATTCTTTTTTTCTATGATTTTGAGTAATATAAGCTCCTAAAACCGAACATTTCGGAGCTTTTGAGTTTTCGGAATTTCGGATAAGAGATTGTGCACCTGTAGTATAAGGACATATAGAAACACATAGAATACTTCACGGGCAAACACTACGACATACAATTGATATATTTTCAATCTAGGTGCAGGCATGTCCTTGATGGACTCATCTTGCAAAAAGTGGAGAGATATTGGCGAATTATGTGTTTAAAGACACAAGAACTGTGCACCCTTCTAATGCTAGCAGTCAGTAATGAACACAAAGAAATACATATTGGAATACAGAAATATACGTTGAGTGAGTGAAAGAATAATACAAGGAACATGCAAAAACAACATTGGAGAAAAGCGTAATACAAATAATAGAAAACCAAATATATAAGATAAGTCATATGTGGTTTGGGACATGCACATAGTTCTCCCGTTAACCTTGGTCTTTGGCAATTGGTTTCAGGTGACTGCATGGCTTTCCTGATTAGTTATACCTTTTCATCTATTTCAATAATGAGCTGTTTTCCCATATATGTCCGTTACATGTATTTACCAATATCAACCCGGTCTGGCACAAGGTTACAAACTTAGGGAACCCGGTTAAGAATTAATTCATAGCACAGTACTAATGGTTTGCAAGACTTGCTTGCTAACCACAGTTACACGGTTGGTTAGGCAAACATACTTTTCTCCACAATGCATTTCCATGAAGTTTCTAGAACACCACGTTAAAAGTTTTAAAAGATCCTAGTTGAAAAGCCGGCGATTTGACCTCACTACGCTGTTTGGGGCCAGAAAACGCAATGTTTGTACACATGACATGATATATGGTTAAAAAGTGAATTGTGTCAGCTTTCTAACGGTGTATCTTGTTGTGCAAAGTAGGTTATAGCCAAAAGTGTGACGGTAGATATTCCAGCATACACTGTAGTGGAGCAGATAATGGGAAAGACTTTTTGATACAAGCATGACATTCAGTGTGTTTGTTTTCCAGAGGTTTGCAGAGAAAATCTCTCTGGTGGGCCACTTGAAAAACCAAGAGTGCGGACATTTTTCAAGATGGCCGCTAATTCGACCTCGCTAAGTTGTTTTGGGTAAATACAGTGTTTGTACTGCTGGTATGATATATCGTTGGAAAGAGAATGTTGTCGGCTTTCCAACAGTGTTTCAATGGTGGCAATGTGTATATGTTGGTCAAAAGAAGTTTTAAACAGTGAAGGTAGGTATTCTAGCATACTATACCTCAGAGTAAACTTAACGAGAAAAAGGATACAATGACTATGGGGACAGCAAACAAAAATAAGTTTGAGGGACTATTGGAAAATGATGGGAAAGTGAATGGAAAAGCAAGGGTCGTTATATTAAAAAACATTTATTAAAATAATTTTAAAAATTAAAAAAGAAAATCTTTTAGAAAAATATAACATTTCTATTCTCGCCTTTGCCGATGTTATCTGTTAACTCGTGTCGGATGTTTACCTCATGGATGAGAAAAATCTTTTTAAAAACCTAATTATCATGTGGCAAAATATAGAGGGGAACAAACTTTCTACCGTGCTAAATTGTTTCAAATGTACCATTGTCCAATTGGATATAAAACAGCCTATATATTGTGAAATATAAGGGGGTTTGTTGTCACATGTCCCGGCTATATTTTCCTTTAATTCCTCAGCTCAAAATTGGTTTTTAACCTGATGTAATTATCAAATTGATGAAAACTTGACCCACCACAACATTTTTTTGATAATTGGCGACCATTTTGTATTCCTGCAAATTAGGCATATTTCCGCAATTAAGATTTCTTGGGACTTTTAGTATGGTGTTCTGGAAACTTTATAGAAATTCATTGTGGAGAAAATCTTTTTAATTTTTTTCAATATGGGAACTAAATTGGGTTAGTTTGCCTGGAATATCAGAGTGTACGCTGGAATACCTATCTGTAATATAATGACGAGTACGGCTGACTTAATTAGGCTTCTTTAGTGTCTTTAATAAGGAAAGGAAATTAGTAATTAAGTCACATTCGCGCCAGTTCTACTCGTCAGATCAGACAGATCAGTCCGGTTATCTTATTAGGAGTTTTACGAAAATAACCCATATCGCAAGTTAGTAGATTATGAATGACTGCAAAACGCATTACGGCTTTTTGAGTTATTGATCGCCGATCTAAGACAGGTGTTATTTTGGACAGATAAGTAAAATTAACGGAGTGTGAAGAAGAAAGAACGTGATAAATAAAGGACAAAGAGACAAATAGAAACAGATTATTAATGACGTTTCAGACACATTAAGGTTTTTTAGTTATCGGCTGATCAAAGACCATATACGTGCCGTACTTAATTAAGCATAACTTTAGTTTATTTCTTAGCCTTTCTCTTTCTGCGTACACACGTTGTCAAGTTAACCACCCTTCTTTTCCCTCAGTTGACAAATTGTAAACGATGTTTCTGCTTTAGGAAAACGGCTATGATGTTTTTACGGCGACTACACATTATGTTTTCATTGTTTCTAATGAAAACCTTAGTTTGCCTTGACTATATATTTTACGTCTGTTTTTGACTGGTTCCCCCGCTCTCTCTTTCTCTCTCTGTGTATCTATCGATATCCCCCCCCTCTCTCTCTCTCTCTCACTTTCCCTTTCTCTCTCTCTCCTTTATTTTTCTCTCCCTGCTTCCATTAAAATAAGAATTTAGTGGATCAGTTGAAATGAATTACAATTACAGCAATTGTTTGTCAAAAAAACTCAGCGATATTTGTTGGGGGCCTTGACTGAAAAGGAAACGAATATATATATATATTTACATAAGTGCAGCATTTAGAGAAATCACGACGCCTGAATACACACACATTCAATCAAATGTAATATGTCAACATTTGCCTCAGTATACTTATATGCATGCATGTATATATGTATTCAAGTCTGTGTATATAAACATATCTATCTGTACATAAATCTATCTATCTATCTATCTATCTATCTATCTATCTATCTATCCGTCCATCCATCCATCCATCTATCCATCTATCTGTATGTCTTAGTATGTATAGAAATATCTCAGAGTATCACAGTTCAATCCGTCATCAAATCAAGGGACACCTTGGAGGAAATATTTTGTCCTAGAAGATATGTATATGATATACATATCTTCTAGGGCAAAATATTTCCTCCAAATGTTGCAAAATAAATGTTACGTAACATAAATTATGTAATATGTCTATCTTCTAGACTTATACGAAACTAACTTCGAACAGATAATGTATTTTTATTAAATTCTCTTTAAATATACCCTAAACTAATAATATTGGGAATATAATTAAGTTATCACTTATATCTACACTTAATAGATTTGAATAATTTAGAATCCCAAATTGTTAAATTGAATTAACAAAACAAATACTAATGTTTTCTAAAAAGAGTAACTATATTTCAATTGGATCACAATTACTTACAGAAAAGAGAAAATACTAACCCCCCACTTTCCCTTTTCGTTTTTCTTTTCATTTTTCATAATAGAACTCTTTATGGAAACATGCACATAATCATCTTTTACTATCCAGATCATAGAGAAATTTAAAGGTAACGGATATACCACTTTTGGTACAGTAGACGAAACAACACGTAATAAACGACAACAACGAGAGGATGAAATAATTAAAACTATGTGAGTTATATAACCGTACGGACTAAATAGTAAGGCCAAAAGGAAAACGCCTACCGACCAAACATAATACATAGATATACGTTTTTCCATCACTAGCACGGAAAGGAGAACGGCCAGAGAGTCTACAATATCATGTGAGCAATTTTTTACAAAGGTAGAAATGCGTATTAACCAAAAGCTACAAAGATCATTCAAGAATACACCTAAACAAGGCCAAAAAGAACATACTTAATGATATAGCGTACAAGATTATGTTAAAACCAGAATGAATATATAAAATGACAGAATATAAGCAATGGTATAAATACATAATAGATATAATTGACACTAAATTGTACAAACCACCAATAGAAATAGTTAGGAAGATTCCACGTAATGTATGCGTTTTTTCATATGTAAACAAAGGATTCAACGACATTAACTTACTAAGATATTTAAAAATCAAGAAATAGTACATAGTCTCCATAAAGAACTGAACAAAGTAAACACCCCATCCATAACATACAAACTAGGACCTACAATACGAAACAACATTGTCAACTATAAAAAAAAAACAGTACAAGAGATAACTATTAATAAAGACGACACAATACCTATTTCAGACTGCGAATGCCAGAACTCGCATGTATGTGACACATACCTAGGACACATACTTACAGGCAATCTAGAGATAGTCAAAAACGCAAAACTTAGAAAACAAATTCAACAAGTACAACATATAAAAAAATTTAAACAAGCCCGTAAAACCAACCAAATACTTAGAAACGCCCACATCATACAATATCTCACAGAACTACAAAGTAAATTCGTTATAGTTACGATTGACAAAGCAACTAACAATGTAGCATTTATATGCAAATGCTACTACATCCAAATATTACTGTTAGAAGTAGGAATTATAGGGGAACCATCACCGATATACAAAGTATCTAAGAATAATCCAGAAGAAATTATATTAAATAACATCAAAGTATGTAAAAAAAAAATAAAAACACTACCTATTATGTATTGGATACCAAAAATGCACACAACACCAACGTGTGCCAGAGATATTATAGGGTCTAAAATATGCAGTAATAAACCTATAAGTAAAGAGATTTCGAAAGTCTTCAAACTAATATGTAATCAGATACAAACAAGCATCAACTTAACAATCAGAATGGTTAAACAAGGGGATCTAAATAAAATACTCAGACAATTCAATAAAGCTATGATAGACACCCGATGATATTCAAACAATATAATATGGTAAAGGTAGAAATAAGGAGTAAAATTCAACAAAACATAATAACATAATACCATAATAAGAGTAGGGAAACAGACCTTTAGAATATACATTCGAAACACGGAGCAGATTAGATGAGAAACCTGTTCCAGGTAATTCCTAATTACATTTATCTATATAGTTCATGTTACCGCTAATAAATTATAATACTAAGGAAGGGACTTCATAACTCGAGTTTAGAGAAACAATTTAACAAAACATACCACTAGTATAGACTTCGTAATTACTTAAGATATCGACAGTAGAGGACATATATTAACATACGCCTTAGCCTCTTCAGAATGTGGGGCGTCGAGGCGGTGGGGTGTGTTTGTTTCGGCTTTCGTTTCTTTCATCGCGTTCCCGTGGGGTCGAAGGTTTACATACACTGTCCCTTGACCTTCAGTCATCAATCCAAAAACATCAGAAATGGATACCATATACAGCTACATATGGGGACCGACATCTTACGTTTCAGGGAAAGGGCCACGGCTCTAATGAAACTAATATTGAACTTTTTGACCTAAATGACCATCTTGGGAACTAAGAGTCTACGACCCCCTCTTTTTTTTCCACGCTGGGAACGCAACAGAATAACTCCGACAAGTCGCATGTTTTCAGACCACAACGGCATAAGGATTAGTAGGTAGGGGGAAAGGAGGTACAGTCAGATGTATCTTCCTCAGATCCAAGTTGAAATTACACTGGCATGTTGCCGGCATTGTGATGAGCCTTTTATATACATCGAGGAGACATGGGTTACAATCCACTACTGGAATAGAAATGGAGGAATACAGTCCTAAAGATTGCGGCGCTTGCTCAAAATAATAAGGTAAGAGATATTTCTGTTTTCTCCGGCATGTATATAACGAAACAAGTTGAAAAATGTGTTTCATTCATCATAGCTAGACTTAGGTATACATGTACGTGTGTATATGTATATGCATGTATATATGGGTGTATGTATGTGTGTGTATGCGCATGTGTGTATATATATGTATATGTTGTTTGTTTTATATATAT
>VCCN01005109.1:61599-73308 GCA_006491835.1 Architeuthis dux | reverse complement strand
TATATATTTATATACATACTACAATTAAAAATAAAGTCTCTGTTCAAAACCATTGCGTTTGAAAGAACCGAAGCCGAATCACCCATCCATCCAAACTATGTCACCTTTCAAGTACTTACATACTTTCGATGACTGAGTGACCTTTGATATAAGGAAGTACACTTGATCCCCATTACTGAAGACTTGTGCCAGCCTAATCCAATTAACTTTATCTACTTCAACGATTGATCTATGTTTGACATAGTATCAATAGATATATGATATATAACCTACAGCGATAGTAATCACATGCGTCTCGATCGATATGTGAGCCACGAATATGGTCGTGTGCCAGACTAAGCTAAGTTTCGTAAATAAAGTATTGATACCACACATGTATTAATTGTGTATTATTATTATTGTATTCTGATGATGCAAAGGTTTCTAAAGACATACGTTGCAAAATGTGTCTTTGAAGTTTACTCAACTCTTTATTGCATCTGCGTGCTTTCTCTTAAGTATTTGTTAGCAAAATAGTGATACGTTTTACTTTACTTGGTGAAAATACTTGTTGAATATATAAAATGCACCTTGCCATTGAACTAAATGAATAGGGAACATGAAAGTGACAGTGGTGCCCATCATTACTGGCGAGCCTGGAGCAGTCCTGAACATTCTGAATATTGGAGGAATAGAAAATCCAATGTTATAATTGAAAGCATCTTGACGACAACTTTTCTAAATTCGGCTACAATACTTAGGAAAGTGCTTCAATATTGAGGAAACTTGCTGTCACTTGATACCCGGATGTAACCGGATTGTAATTGAATATTAATGTTGTTCGTCATTCCTGATATTTTCTTCTGAGCGATGTTGTGTTGGCTTCAACATTGACAGATATCTATATACCTGTTGATAATAGCTTACTATATCCAACAATATTAATAGCAAAGTAATGACTATGTTCATGCAAGAAAAGACACAATATCCACACTGCCTTGTGGCGATTTAATAAACTGATGTCCCTTTCTGCACTGGAGACAACCTCATCACATTGAAGACTAGTATCAGCCGTATTAAATTTCGACAATTCCGACTAGCCCTCATAATCCCTGGCAGGAACAACCTCTTAATCAAAGGCAGTGTTACAGCATTATAGATAACATAATTGCCTGACTTGCTATGATTAGGCAGGAAAATTCTAATTAGAATCAGATTATATCATGGTGAATAATCGATCACTATATAATGCACAACGCACGATTTGCGTTATATTAAACGTTAAGTGGAGATGGGAAACGCATGAGAACAGGGAAGCTGCTTTCAGTACAACCGGTTTCTAAACGGAATATGCAGTTAAAATATACACATGACTTACGAACGGAAACATAGCTTATTGTTTACCCGCTGCTGACAAAAACGGATTACATTTCATGCATTGTTTTGCCTGTAGTTTTAAGACTTAAACAAATAACAAGGGCGATGGCGCCTTATACGCCTTAAAATACTCCTCTTGTGACCTCACATACTTATCCCTGCGTCCCCACCACAAAACAGTCTGCAAAGTGTTCCTCCGGAATCACCATCCGTTGCCTTGTCACGTTATTCTTAATCTCATCCACGATCTAAAATCTCTTCCCGTTGAATGGCGAAAAGCCATAATTCGCAGCGAATCAAATTTAGACTGTAAGGGAATGACAGACCCCGGAAATGTTTTTGATATAGGAATTCATTGTAAATGATTTTAGTATTGAAATGCATTGACAATGAAGAAAAGTGTTATTATCAGTGGTGAGGAATTATGGAAAAGCGTTACTGATAGACAGCATAGGGCTGTTATTTGTATACCGTTAAGCAAAACAAAAATCGGAATCGTATCACAAATTAAAGTACGACAAACATTTGCAAAACAAACAATCGCTCAGTGACAAGTATTCTAGCCTTGAATTAAGATCAATTTGACAAATAATATTGAGAAACAGTGTTCTCTTTTGTTTTATTTTGCGTCAAAAGAAAAAGGAAAAGTCTGTGTGTTTAATTTTACCGTTTTAGACATCATAGAACAAAATGTTCATTTCCTATGAAATTAATTATTCTCACTCTAATGGCAAACGTGAGAAAAGAAATGATGAAAAGTGTTTGATTTTATATCTTAAAGAGATTGCGTTTAATCTTGAAGATAGACAGTCTAGAAAGTTCTTATTACACAGAGGAATAGTCATTTGATCTTTTAGACTTCAAGCACTGAATGTAAAGAACGATAAAACATACCTAAAAACCTACTGTTAAGCAACTAAACTACTGTATGTGCATTTTATTAATAACATTAGTTTCACATCAGTGTCTCATTAATAGCGTACTGTGTTTAGCTTACAGATATTCTCAACATAGCTAGTAATAGTAGGGTACCTAGTGATTATTTCACTTGCGTGACTAGTTTGAAAACTGTCATTCTACGGTAAGCATCCTGAGGAAGATATATACCGAGCTTAGTTTTGTATAGTCTATCACCATCAAGTTCTAAATTGGGGAGTACTCGTTCGGGATTGAACTCACTACGGTAGCAACAGCACAATCATAGGTATTTACTAAACTATCATCGTCTAGCACACGAACATATGTAGTATTATACCGATATGTGTTTCTTCTCACCGATGTGAGGGAGTTGAGAAGAGGGATGACGAGACGTCTCGTTCCAGGGCTGGGGGTTGAAGGGAGCTAGAATTTCTGTGGAGGGAAATAAAATACCGGGAATAAAATACTGGAGAAAGGGCTCTCCCACGTCGATAGCTTCGATTCCGGGCCGGTTCGCGGATCACTTTGAGGCATCGAATTCTGTTTATGTACTGAAAGACGGACAGTGGTTCTAGCAGTAAAACAATCAGGAAGCCTGGTTTCCTCCTCATCTCTCCCCTCCCACCTGCCTTCACCCGTCAGGGTGAAGAAGGAACTTCTTTGCTTGTTGACCTGTTGCCTGTCTGTCGGATTCTTAACTGATTCTAAACTGCTCGCGATTTGAAAATCACGGCCCCATAAAAAACACCATGTAATCTGATATGAACCCTTGGTCACGTACACCCCGACGCATTTTCTTTTTTTCCGCCGCTTAACATACTGTCCTAGCCCCGGAAACACGATATGGCATGTTGGTCACGTACGCCCCAAAATACGCGAACGTACGAACACAGTGAATTTCATTACACATAGATCAGAGGCATCAAATAATACCAAATCCGGTACACAGTAGTTATTCTACTACCTCTCCACAGGGGAAGAATGTTACACGGTCGGTCTTAATGTGAGGGCCCACTCGGTACACGGTAGTAATAGGCTCATTGTCTACTCATTAACTATCACCACACCGCTAGGCATCCTTCTTAATAAGCTGAGCTTTATCTGACATAAGGATGTAAAGGTTGTGCACTCATTGATGCCCGAACTCACTAAAGAGTGCTAATGTTTGGCACCCATCAACCCATGGCAATGCGCCCATTTCTATCCCTTTACAACGACCACAAAATCAGACACAATGTTACTAATCAGTGTTGTGAAAGAACCAACGTCTTTATTACAAAGCAATTCCCGAATTACATTTGGAGATTAAATAGCAAGTTCTTCCTTGGTCGTTGTCAGATTTCTGTCCGAACTTTGCTTTCTCAGGAGGAATACTGCAAGGGAGAAGTTTCCGCAAGATATAGTTCCGGAAAATGTTCAGGAAATTCTCTATCAATCAACGCTCCAGGCAATGTTTTGGCAGAATATATCAGGTACATCCGCTTGATGATGAAGAAGTTACTAATTATCGTATATCGTCATTCATAATTCAAAATTCTCCTGGTTTACTGAGGATCTGCAAAATCCAACGGTGACTTGGATTATGCAAAAAAGAAGATTTAAAGAAACTTTCGGATCAACATGCAACAGTTAAGCACACAATCACACCCAGTGATTTGTTTTGGTTTTATTTAGGGTTATAATTGAAAACGAAAGAGAGCATCATAGGCCAGCGGGAACATTATTATAGAGTAATACAAACAAAATTCCGCTGAGAAAAAGAGACTGAAATTTAGAAGCATATTTGTTTTGCATTTTTGTTCCGAAGATATTTCTCAAAACTTGGAACTGGGCGTGCTGCATAATTCCTAGGAATAGATTTACAGACATGACAATGGCTTGTGTGTACAGGTAATCTCTTAACTGGCTTACTCAACAACAAATTAAACCAGAAACCGAAATTAGCGTTTTGTTTCCATTGCCGAATGGTGTTTTTAGAGTGGTTTGATGTTAGATAGATATTGTATCAGCAGTAATGTTCTCTATCCGAGAAAATGCGTCCTCTCTAATCAAATGGCTACTCACTCTTAAAAGATTAGCCCATGTAACAAGACAACTACTCTATTACAAATGTGGTGGATGCTTTGTTTGAAAGCAAAAAGCACATTCCTTTACATAAGCTGTATGTGACCATACAGTTGTGGGATTGTCCAATCGGAATACGAGCTCGGCAAAGCACATTTAAATTATCTGACGTGTTCTGTAATGCCTAATTGAACAATGCCCTTTAAAATTATTATAGCAAACATTCGAAATTATAGATACAAGGATTATGTGTGAATTGTTGTTAGCAATGGCTGGGTGCACAGCGCATGGTTTCAAAACTAAATTCAAGTTTGCATACTTTATTTGAATATTTCAACATTTCCATTACGGACAAAACAACAACCATTTTAAACTGAAAAAAAAAATACTCCATCATACGATATGAATGGTATAAGATATAGGTTGCGTATGTTTTTCCACATGAGGTATATATTCTATGAACAATCAGTCAACACAAAAGAAGGAAAGATAGCATTTTAATACTTATATTAAGACACAGATCACTCAATGAAACTGAATAAACCGTATAGCATTTATATTGCTCTGTCCTTGCTGCCTGTGTCAATACTAATAACATAATAACTACTGTAATGTATACAATGATTTTGATGAGCAGCCCATAAACTTCTTTTTAGTGATTAGGAGTGTCGGAGAAAATACAACACGGTCGTGTTTTGTTGTGGTTCTGAGTTACCACTTTAATCGGATGTAGAATGGAAAGAGAATGATAAGTCAAATAAAGGACGAAGTTTCTTCGGCCAAATAAAGAACCTATTCCGCCAGACCAGTCCCGACCGCTCTTAAAGACTGGAATGTTTTGATAATTCATCTCTCGGATTGCCCATTGTCTGCCCGTATGCCGGTATGGCAGACAATGGGCAATCCGAGAGATGATAACCACTGTTCGCTTGAATTACCGCTAGAATCCCACAGAATGAAATATAGATGTCCATTAATAATTCCATCGCCATACCAAATGGAAATAATAGTACAATATAAAAAGCAGAGGCCACCCAGATAGTTTTATCTTTATTGGTTCTCTTTAATATTTCGGTATATCGCAATTGTACGAATTCCCAGCCGCCTGATTTGTCAATATGGAAAGACGGAGTCTATTTGTAACTAATTGTATCTAATTGTATCTATTTAAGTTCTCTATATTTCCATACTACTTCTTTATAGGTGTGTAATCTGACAGTCCGTTACTAAGCAATATGGTTTGATTTGAATAACAGCTATCGGATAGTATCTGTGGCCTTCTTAGTAAGGCAGTTGGCATTTTAAGTCTGGCTTCCTGAGTCTCACCGGAGGAATATTCTTGTATACATTTTCTTGCGACCTGCGTTACTTTCTGACGGCCCTAGAATGATGGTTTGCTATTTGCGATACTGTTCCATCAGATACACAAGCCAATATCAGTATACTCTTTCTTTAATGACCTTTGGATGACGGTTTTAGGACTTTTAATTCTACATACCATTGTAAGAAGACATCATATGTTACTAGTAATTCCTCCATGCCTTCGATTCGATGCATTCATTATAAATGTGTGACATTCAATATATTGTCTTCATTTTGTCCTGTGGCTACGTCTGCTCTCATCGCTCGGATATTTCACACACTGTTCGCATATCACGTGATATTGCATCATTTCGAATTCGTGTTGCTAGCGAGATAAGGTTATCTACATAAGCGTGTGGGGTGACAGCGGGCTTGATTTGCCCGATGGTCTTACACAGATGAAAACATACGTACTAATTTCCAATAAAATATATTTTTATAAATCGACAGTACGCAGCTAGTACAAATCACACAACATACAACTTAAAAGAAATATCGTTCTCTTGCCTTTTCTAGCAGCAAAAAAAAGATTTACGTGATCAACATCTTCGCCAACATACATGTTGGCATATTTTCGTTCAATATTTAGTAATGCCACACTGTTTAGTCGCGTTTGACCCAATGTACTTGTCGGATATGTCTTCATTCGTCTGAGGACGCTGAAGGACCGCTCTGCAGAACACGATATAGCAGGAATAGTTGCCAGGACACCAGCTATTATGTTGAAGACTGGCCGTACGCTATTAAGATCGTTCTTGTAATGTGTTTCGAGAACACCAGCTGCAGTTGCCTATGAATCTGATGAATGCGTATGGTCCGTTACAAACTTTGCGTAGATGGCCTTTTCCGCCTTTAGGAGATCCAAATCAATACCATAATGCGATGCAACAAATTAATACTGCTCATCTGGTGCATCAGGATTGAAGATAACCTTGCCAAGTGCGCAAATCGTGATTCCATTTCTGCAATAACATTATTCAGACTGGAATAATAGGTGGATATGCGATGGCAGTCTTTGGCAGTTTGAATAAGTGTCACTTCCGTTGGAGATTCATCAACCACGGCTTGCAATCGACGAGACACCTTTCTTCCTCGTGGAACTCTTGCTTCTTTGAATGAAAATCGTGTGCCTTGGATGATTTCTTTGATAGTCGGGCTTAATGTTTCAGTGCATTTCTAAAAGTGTTCTTCATTTCTGTAGTTAGCAAGACTTTCCGTGGTTACTGTAGCTGTTCTTGTAGCTGTTTTTACAGTCTTTCCCTGGAGGTATTTGCTGAGGCTGTTTGTTTTGAGAGTATTATTTTCAGCACAACCACTCCAATTAGGAATTCAAAATCGGATATGACATTTAATAATGTACTGCTATATGTGTATGTTTTTGGGTTTTGATCATTTGCTAAATCAAGCCATGCTTTTACGTTATGAGATAATTTCTCTATCACGACTTTTACTGCTTCATATCTACACGACCACCTTGCTACACTTTGGGATCTAAGTGTCTGTGAGAGTTATTTGTCGACCATGATGCTTTTAAAGAGTGTGTGCCGTTTGGGACTGGTCTCTAGAAGGTTGTAGAGGCTCTGAATAGTTCCTAAAACATTGCGGAGTGGTTCAGTAACTCTCATTGTATCTTGGATAGCAGGATTTAAGAGGTGTCCATAGCATAACATACATTCTTGTTGCCAAACCTCTATGAATACAGCTCATATTTGCCCCGCCATCAAAACATTCTCCAATAATGTTGTCAAGCCTCAGCTCCAGCTTTCCGAGTACATTGTTGACTAACTCACAGAGAATACGTCTTTCAGTAGAAGGCGTTGCATGGAATCTGATGAAAGACTACCTGGTTTATCCTTCAAATTGCCACTCGCTCAACCCTGTCGATGTCTGACGTTTCATCAACGATAATGAAATATCCGGAACACTTTTACACGTCATTTGCTATGATGCCTAAAACAACCTCAGCCATGATATCAAGAATTTCGGTTCTGGACAATAGGTGAGGTCCACTGCATGTGTGCATCCAGCTGACTTGGACCCAAAAGGTTACCACGGTTAATATCGGAATATTCGTCTAAGTTACTTCCACCTTCTGCTTGTGTACAGTATTTAGTTGAACTAACATCGATTGTTTGTGCTTTGCGTTCGCTCGATAGTATATCCACTTCAACATGGCCAGCTGATGACAAGTAATTTTCGCGTGCTTTGTTAGCCGATGTGCCTTTTTACAGTTTTCGAATGTAATAATGTTATTATGCATAAATGCCTTACAAGGGTAATACAAATTCATAGGTAAGCCAAGGATAAATATTAAACCATTCACTCTTGAAATCTCTCAAATGTATTTGGTTTATATTGTTTCAAAATTGGCTGATTTGGTCCAGTTTCAATGATATTGACCTGCGGAGCCAGTGGAGAATCATGGACCATATTTGAACTATTTATCGTCATTTTCATCACTTTTCAGATTCAGAGGAGCCAAGCTCAGTCGAAACCCCAGGGTTTTTTGCGATATCCTGATCGTCACTGTCAACAAAGCTGTTCTTGATGATAGTTTGGGAAGTTGTGTGGGTTATAGATATATCACCTCTATTATTATCACTCCTTTCTTCTTTATATGAACGAGTTGGCGCTGAATTCCTTTCGAAATATACACTCAGTGGATGTTGCGATTTTTCGGGCACTGGCGTAAAAGTTACAGTCTGACCGGCATGAACAGTCAGAACATCTTTGTAATCAGAGTATATTTGCTTGTCGCATTCTGCATCTTGCACATCAGACTGAATATCAACTATTAAGTAGGTTACTAAAATAGCTAAATTCAAATAAAATGGAATAAAAAGGTAATAGCATACTGTTGCGTAACTTAATTTCTTTTAAAATATTTCAAGAATTATTTTGATTCATTCATTTTCAACTTCTAAAAGTATCTCAAGTATTTAAAATAAGTATTTACTTAAAAACAACCACAATTTATTTATTTAACGATAAACGCCACATGTTTTATATGCTTTGATTTAAATTTAATTTATCTTTTTAAACCGCTACAAAATAAAGGCAGAATTACCTTCATAACTAACGCAGATAGGGGGAGAGAGAATGACAACTTCCGACATTCCCCAATCCCGTCACGCAGAAAGGGACACTGTAAAATATTTACACCAACTGTAAACATGAAATATTGTTTGCTAATTTGCCATCATTGTTAATTTGTTAATCTTTTGTTTATTTCTCTGTTCGTTTTCTTCTTCTTGTTTTGCCCGAATTCTCCTCACTGCTTTGCTCGAAATTGCTCCCGTCTCGTACGTCTATGGTTATCTACAGTCACCATTTTAAAATCGCTTCTGAAAATAACGATCAATATTATTTATGTTCTCGCGAGAAAAAGAAATATAACTACTGGGATTAAGTGAATATTGTTTTTATAATGAATTATGTAATGTTCAGGAGAGTTATTATCATTCCAAGAGTTGTTTGGACTATTGAAATAATACCATTTGTTGTTTTGTTGTTACCACAACGTTTCTTTTTGCAGCAGTGCACACCAGAAATCGGTAGCCAGCAGAAACTTCAAACTGTTCACAGCAACGATGCCGAGAATGGAATAATTTAAATAACAAATATTACTGTGAATTGTTTGAATTTGAGAACATGATATATCCTCTTTCTCCATATAGATTGCACACATAACGAATCCTTTTAATTGATGATCAGTGTGGTAACAACACATACAACAAGTTTACAAGTTACACGCCGAAGGCTAATTAAAACTCTTGCTCAACTGGAAGTGACAGCGGTTGAAAAAAATGGAAATGCTAACAGAAACCTTACTTCTCCTATATGATCGACTAATGAATATGCGAAGGTAAAAGTTGCGTAAATTGATTGATCTCTTTCCCTCCACATCAGCCTTGGCGCACTGGTGCAACCTTTGAAGTTAATAGGTTGCCAGGGCCAGAAGCAGTGGGAGAAGCTTATTGATGGCTTCTTCTCGACCACCTGCCTCGTGCTTAATGCGCTCTCTTTCAAGAATTTATGTGCAATCTACTTCAGATCTCGCCTAGCAGTGAGAATTTCAAAAGCATGTTTGTATTGAGAATAAATGTGTCAGGTGTTGGCTGCGAATGAGTGAAAGAAAAAAAGGAAAAAGGAAAGAAATATGACACGATGAAGAGTAGGAAAAGGAAAAAGGAAAAAGAAGAAAAGGTGATGTGGGGTGTATGAGTAGATAAAGAAAAAAGATGGAAGAAAAATTAAAAAATCAACTCAATGAATGAGAGAAAAAGAGATTCAAATGAAAGAGCAAATATGCAAGTAACAAGTTGCAGTGAGAATAGAAACACAAATTAAGTATGTTAAAAAGAAAGATGACACATATGAGAAAGAAGAAATACACTTAGGTACTAGGTAGATACAAAATCTTTAAACAGAACCTATTATTCATGTAATTTCTTAACATTATTAATCAGTCATCAAAATACTTTTCAGCTCTCTATGACGTTACGCCACCTATCAAATATCAATTCCGGTATATATTCGATTAACTATTCGAGCGAATTTAAGTATCATTAACTCGTTGGAATCGTTGACTTAGAAACTGACAGAGAAACCCTGGGAAAATTGCATTGAACCTGTGTCAGTTTGAAGTATGTGTGTAAGAGCTTTTGCTGTTACTGCCTCGGCAAATAAGATGGTTGACAGAAAGTAGAGTGCTTATGGGAGAGGGGTATGTTCAAGATCTTATTTAACCATTCTGCTTTCTGTCAACCATTGTACTGTGCCACTGACGAAATATGTTGTCAATATATCTGCTGATGAGGGAAGGCGCAGAGAGAAATAGATTAATGCATTTCATAAAGGGATTACTATGAAGTTAATTCAGTCTAAGCCAAAGTTCCAACTCGGTGTGACAATTCTGTTTCCTTCATTCGCTATATTTAAACGGATATTAATAAATATTCACGATTCCCATATTAGTTAAGCAACGATTTCTTAATTCTTAATTGGTTAAACGTGAGTTACATGTTGATCTCCATGTTCACACATAGGCCTTGTTTCTCCAGCTTCTTCTTTGCATCGTCACATATGTAGTGTGGCTGTCCATACCTATTATTTTTTCAGAACCCTCCTTTACTCATCTCAGTATCTTAAACGCCCTTGATTGGGTTGTTGCATCGATAGTCCTAGAACTCCATTTATTACAGTCTATTTCCAAGGATTTCAAAGAACCAACTAACAAGCGAAGGAAACGGAATTGTCGAAACGGGTTGGAATTTTGGCTTAGATTGAGTTAACTTCGTACTAATCCCTTCATGAAATCCATTAATCTATTGATGGTTAGCTTATCAAATAAAGACAACGAATACACGTTTAGCAGAGATCAGTTGAAATATGATAACAAAACTTAAAAGCTGCTTCCATTATTCCTATTAGCTGAATTCCTATTAGTTGTTTCAGTAATGTTACTAGTAGCCACATTCATGCCTCCGACCGCCCAACTCTGCTCCGAAATTGAATACCGACTTGTCTAGTCGGTACGGCTGATAGGCCATGACAAGTCTTTTCAAGCTGGCGAGAAAATTCCTTGGCTGATCAAACTGAGATTTGGAGACCGTTAATATCCGGGCCCAGCAGGACGTGACAAGCAAAATGATCAATGATTGGAGCGAGTTTTCACAGTAAGGGCCGAGGGGCAAGGGTGTTTCTGTGAAGATGTTGAAGAGAAAGTTGATTTAGGGCTGTCAGAAATCATTGGAAAATTACAATTAAAGCCGTGCGATGTTATTAGCTGGCCTAATTAGGACGAGCTAATGAATAAATAACTAAAGGCAGAGTTAAATAAACGTGAAACGTGTAATGTTCAGGTATTTGAGTATGTAAGAACGTAAGTTATTTGGTTTGCTTGGAAAATTTATGGGGCGTTACGAAGGAGAGATGTGTTATCTCCCTTTCTAACACTTTCTATTTCTCTACTCTTCGATCTCTCTTTCTGTCGCTTCCTCGGGCTTT
>VCCN01005109.1:26974-41162 GCA_006491835.1 Architeuthis dux | reverse complement strand
ACTTTATGATTCGCGAATCTCTCCTTCCATTTTCGTTTGGTAACCTATATAGTGTTTGCTGGTCTGCGGATTTTCTAGTGTGCACACTTCTGCCTTATATACCATGGTTGTTTTTAGGCATTGTTTATCGAGGGGGCATTCTGTTGTTTTGCAGTTGCAACTAGTTGTTGGTGTTTGTGTCATGTTATGGTGTTTGTTAGTATGTACTGATTAGATTTGCCATATTGCTAGTGTAGCTGTAGCTGATTTTAATTTTATTTCTGTTGATTATTTTGTTTAGCGGATTGTCACTAGGGAAGTGCTTATCTATTAGTGTTAGGAATATTTTTCCGATGTTACATTTGACTAGTTTGCTGTATGGTGGGTTAAACCAGATGTATTTTCTATTTCTAATTCTATTTTTGCTTTGGGTTTACGAATTCTAGTGTGTTTTTAATGCTTTATTGTAGATGTCCTTAATTTCGTTAAATATAACTATGCTAGATTAATTATTGGCTATTCTAGTGCTTATAGTCACCTGTACGGAATTGTTTGTATGTGTTGTTGTTAAGTTTCAGGGTGAGGTCCAGGTAACTATTTTAATGTTGGAGGTAAACCCACTATGCATAACCACTAAATCTAACCGCCCACAAGCAATAATTAAACTGCCGAAATCTATAAGCACCAACAGTGTCGCTATCCTAGATTATAGACACCAAAGTAACACCCTGAAGTATAGAGCTGACAGTTACGACACATTGCCCAAGGTTGACCTTGAACTATGCAAGGTAGTGGCGTTCAGCTACCTGGGGTATCTTACCATATTTGTATACCTAAATACCGCATACATACATGCATGCACAAATGCATAAATAGATACATAGACATCATCTGTTATGAAATAGAGGTCCGGTTGTCACTTTGCTGTCACTTTACCCCGGTAAAATGCGGGCTGATTTAAATAGCAGTTTCACTTTAGATACGGATATATCCGTGTGTTTATGTGTCCGTGTGTGTGAATATATACGTACGCGTGCGTATGCAATTTTGGCTGAGATGTCTAGGGTTAATGAAGAGAGGCTTGGTGCGTAGAGGTGAAAACATACTTGACCCATGTTGCTTATTACGGTCTTTCACAGATTGAATGTCGAGGATCTTTGTTAATGGTTCTCCTTTTTCAAAAGGATGCTAGTATCATATTACCACTCCTTAGATTAGGTCTCTCGGAGGGGGGAAACGTTACTTATTTAGAGATTAATATCATTTGTTTTTAATTGGCTAACCATAGTGATATGGGGCGGGATAATACCAGCAAGAAAGGGAGAAGTTGTCAGTAGGACAGTTTGGGATTCTATATACTCTGAAGATTGCAAACATGTATAGTTTTGCAAATCTCCAAAACCATCTGATGAAAACACTCAGTGAACTAGACCATTGCTTATATTTCGAGAGATTTTCGCTAAAAACAAAAATAGTAACATGCGAATAGTTAAAGAAATTCAGGAACCGTTTCTGCGAACTTCTGAAATTTTAGTGACCGGTGCGCACGAACTGGTGCGAACCTCTTGAATCCCATCACTGGTCTACAACCAATACATCATCCCAATAGGCGCATGGAGCTTGAAGATGGAATCTGACCAAAAGATTGGCCCTCAAACTGAAAACCATGCAACGTGCACAGGATAGAATGATTCTCGTCACACGGAGGGTTCACTAGACATTATATTAGAAAATAAACAGCAGTCAGAGATATCATAAAAGAAAAACATTAAGAAACTCAAATGTCAATGGTCACGTTGCAAGAATGTCTGACAAGCGCTGGACATCACGATTCACAATATGGATCCCCAGAGATCATATGCAAACCTGTGACCGGCAAAAAATAAGATTGCGTGACGAATTTGACAAGTTCAGGAAATATTGGCTCTGCGGCCCCAATGATAATGAGGTCTGGCGAATCTTGAAGAAGGTCTATATCCTACGACGGACGCTAAATGGCTGCTGTCGCTGATTGGCAGTGACTGAGTGGAGAAGAGGATATCTGGCATAAAAATGAAGGAAAGGAGGGAAACAGAGTAGATTGATTTTGGAAGGTATTTTTCCAATGCTTTTGCTGTTTAGACAAATAGGAAAATTAGAAATTATGGTACAAGAAGAAAGATAATTTTCCATTCACAAAAACACCGATCGATTTAATTTTTGCAAATGTAAGAATACGAATTACGGTTCTGTTCACAGTTTCTCCGGTGGAGAATTATACAATGGAAGATAACACTGAAAGGAATTCACTTTTTAGCTTCTATGCTCATTCCTTTCTCTCATCCCATCTCGTCAGACTTTCGCGTCCAAACTCAAACCTTTCGGATTTTATTCGCTCCATCGTTTTCGTTGTATGTCACTTGGATCTCGCAATGATGTCCCCGAAGTTGCACATGGAAAGGTGCAGCTGCTATGCAACACGTAGAGGTAACTAAATTTCAATACTGAAACATTGGTGCCTGTTATCTTCATGCAAGTTATTTTTGCTTAATAACTGTAAGGGAAAATAATCGTGCGAAAACGTTGCAATGAATCTATATCAGTTTTACAATGTTCCCCTCAATATATTCTGTCGATGGATAGGGAAAGCAAGCGAAAGACAGTCTGACCAGCAAAAACAATGGTGAAATTAATAACACAAGATTACTGACATTAGATCTATAATGAATTCCGTTTCCCCAAGAACAATACCGCATGCAAATGCGCGTATAAAGAATGGAGGCAGAAGTCTCAGGAGTAAATACGATATTCAGCTGTGTAGGTTTTATATTTTTCTTAAAGATGAATTTACCCTTCGGGATAAGAGAAGTTCAACATTCATTATACATTTCATTCGGGTCCAGAAGTTTGCAGGAGACAGTGTCTATGTTTCCTGGAATATATTTGCAGGGAAATGAAATAACATCCTATGTGATGCTAAAGTGTATCTCTCGGTACAGAGAAACGTAGCAGTTTTTATAAATAAAGACAAGAAAAACTGTCAATTACAAAAGATTTAAAACCGTCACATGTTTCTTTTAGAAAGTGATCTGTGTACCCCTATATTTAAAATGAATGAGATTCCTATTTTCTTTTACACAGGCGCCGTTATGTAGATCTCAAAGTAATATAAAAAATCATTTTGAATAATGTCTATTTTACATACGTGGTATTTGTTAAACATGTCTATTTAAAGATCTGCAAATATCTCTCCCAAAAAGCAATAAATAAATATATTTCTGAGCTGGAGTATTTAATTTGTATTCTCAGAGATGCACATTATGATGCTTTTTTAAAATTGAAGTACTTGCCAGAAACATTGGGTTCTTTAAACTGTGCAGCATATATCAGGCGAAAACCGGACCCTACCCATTTAACTCCAACGTGTAGTTGCTGTTTGAACGGCGAATCGCCGGTTACTAGGCTACTGTTCTTATTATTATTACGCACCCAAAGATAGACATGGTTGTTTAATTATTTGTATAAGCATATATCACCAATCCATTCCAAACATGCATACCGTGTAAAGAAAGGGATAGCCAAAACACATAGGTAGCAGCCCAGAAACATACCGATGGAGGTAGGACTATTAAGTTGCGTTAATCTTACTAGTTGGAATAGCGTACCTGCTTTGGAAACCAGCATTAGATTTTACTTGGGGTTGGATATCAACCATTAGCATGGCATATAAATGAGCAGTATCTTATACGTTGCAAAGTTTGTAAATTCCTTCATAACACCTGTGTCTTGGTAGCTCATTTCACCGATCAAAAGGAAAAGGTTAAACGATCAAAGGCGCAAAATATTATTCAGGTAAAGTTTAATGGGTTTTAATTTGCTTCTATTCAAATTGTTATACGTATTTTATCTTTTCCAATAATTTTTGTCAGTTTTGTCAGAGATTTGGAATAGATTTCTGATTAATATTCGTTATTTTAATATCCTCATCGTTATTCGTTTTTGTGTTTACATTACAGACTTGCTTATGTTTTATTTTCAGACATTCCTCATATGAAACCTGGTCTCACACAGGGTTTGTTATCGGTCGTATTCTCATATCTCTGTTGGATATCTTAGTGTATTTCTTTGTTGACTCGCAGTTTTGAGGTTAAATCTGAAATCAAGTCTGATACTGGTTCTAGGAATATGAAGTTATAATTGTTCAGAGCTTAGATAAGATTGCCAGAAGGTTACAATCATGGAGAATCTACCGAGGACCGAACTCACTACTAACAATCTGCAAGACAAACTTGTTAACCATTACGCAGCGTCGATTCCAGTACGAGCATAGTGAAGAAGCACCAGAATACCACATCTGATTCATGTGCATTTTCTCGGATTGAAGCAATGACCATATAAGCCAGGACCCCTGGAAACATCTATAATAAATTGAAAACAAAACAAGCTTCAAGGAAAAATCTGATTTCTGTTTTCTATTGTCTCCGTAAGAATTGTGTTTCTAAAATTAACATTTGGTGATCTGCTCCGGAACAATCATGCAAAAATGTTAAGTTTTAATTTCGAAGATTTATGGTTCTCAAAGAATCGGTATTATTAGTTTGGAGGAGAAAATTGTAACTTTGAAGTCGATTGAACCACGCCCCGTCCCCTGTCCTATTTGTGGCAAGACAATCGCTTTACGCCTATCAGCGTCGGGAAGTTGGTTAAAATGGAAACATGCATGGCCAAAAAAACAAAACAAAATTTGAATGAAAAGAGGAAATAAAACAGAAAGATTCAATAAAATGTTCTAATTGTTAAATATGTCTTTCCAATTTATAGTTAGGTTCTCATTTGCTCCAAAATGTGTCTTTCTATTTTGTTTTATTGTCTTTCGTTCTTTCAACGACGATTTTTGTGGAAAGTGTCCTCTTAAGAGGAAATTAAACATTTCATAAATAAGAGAGCAAATTGAAATTAAGCAGTACAAAAGTAAGTTTTAAAAAAACGGAAAGAAGGGAGGGGAAACAAACAAGAAAAAGGGAAAAAATGTTTTAAATAATGAGATGTAAAACAGCAACAAAGAAAAGCCAGAACTAACTACTAAGGGAAAATCTAGGAATCCTAAAAACATAATAACGGGGGGGGACAGCGACTTGTAGAAGAAAATGTACTTACACACACACACACACACACACACACAGGTGTTATGTTATGTATGTATGTACGAAAGGCATTACAAGCGTATATGAATGTTTTAAAAAGAGAGAGATGCTTACAGAGAGAAAGTAAAATGTCTTAAAGACAGTTTTTTAATTAGATATATTTGAGAATAATCTTGTGGAGACAGGATGTGTGTACAACGGACATGCGTAGATAGGTGTATTTAAAAGTATATGAAATATATTTTTAGAAAATGAAGGGGAGGTAATGTTCTGTTCAAGATTATTCAAGTGTATCCATTTGAATAATCTTGTAGTGAAACTAGTTGTACAATTCGTTGTGGATCAATAAAAGAAAAGCCATTTATATACCCCGTCTACCATATGTATCGAGCATTCTCCGAAGACTACCGTCTACTGAATTATTTTTCACCACTGAGTGGCATTCTGATGACTACGGATTATATATATATATATATATATATATATATATATATATATGCGTGAGTATTACCCTACGAATCTGTGTGTATGTGATAAAGGGTGTGTATATTCGTACGCAAGTTGGGTCTAGGTTCCCAGGTTAATGGAGATGGCTTGGGTGGGTAGATGTCCGAACATACTCGACCTGTATTGCCTATTACATGTCTTTCAGACTCCATGTCTAGGGAAATCAGATAATTTCTTTATTGGTTATTTTTCTTCAAAAGGAATGCAAGTATCATGTTCACTTTTTAGATTAGGGGAAATGTACAGGGAGATAAAATGTGATGGATGTTTTCTGGCGTGAGAATTAAACAGAAAGAAAGAAAACCGGAAGTGATCAGCTATGAAATGAAGTTGAAATCAGATGAAAATCAGAGTAACCGGACATGTGAACGTGAGTCGTCCCATAGGACAAACTCTCTGCTCGTGTGGGCCCTCGTGTGGGCCCAGCCCAGAGGGGCGGTTATTTATGAACGACACGAAGAAAGATATTAAACGCCTAGCAGACAAACATTCGCACTCACTTGCCCATTCGGGCCGGTCGGTCTCGGTCTCTCTCCCCCCACCCCCTATCTCTCTAATAAAAGACCAGTATGTCAAATGCTGCTTTCTATGGCAAAGTCGCACCCCACTTTGAAAATTGGTGCAGTAGAATATTTTTGTTCCCATTCCGCGGTTTTAACTTTGTACGACAATAAGCTCAGTTCAGTCGATGAAATAAGGAGACGATTATGAGAAGAATAATGAAAGAAAGAAATTTCTAAAGACGAAACAAACGAAAAGCTCCAAGGAATAACATGCCTGAGGTGGGGGGGGGGTGAGAAGAGTAAACTTTAAATACATCAATGTAAAGAATAAGACAACATAATATTAGAAAAAATGTAACCCAAAATGAAAATTAAAAAACACAAAAAAACAATTACGGGTGTCCATTTTGTTTGGTCAGTTTTCTCAAATTAGATGACAAATTAAAGACGTCTGACGTTGGGATAAAAGTTATGAAACTTGATTAAAATTGCTGAACCGTTTGACACTGATCTAAAAACAAAGCTGTAAATCACCAAATATGGTAATTAATGATTTGAAATTGGTGTACGATGGGGGGCAAAGAGCGTGACAAACGAAACAGGAAGAGTGTGAGAGAGGATTATAAAGCAAAGTGAGATAGAGGGAAGACAAGGAAAGTAATAGATAGAATGAAAACATTAAGCAAAGGGCGTCTAATTGAATGACTACGGCGAAAAATAGAAGAATGATACTTAGAGAGAAAGATATTTTGTAGAATTGAAATACGGAATAAAGCACGGATAAAGGGAGAGAGAGTTGAGAACGAACGAGAATGGAGACAAGGGACGACGGAATAGCTTTTTAAAAATTGAACGGAGGGGTAGAAGAAATGCAGGGTAAGAAGGAAAGTATATAAAAGGGAAGGGAAATAATGCAGATAGAAAAAGAAAGTGATCGGTGTTGACAAAAGAATTATAGATGAATCTGTAAAGATGGATTCAGGAAGAAATTAGAAAAGATAAAATGTATAGGAAGGGTTTCCCAGTCACATGGTCGACAGACGTTTGGTCGAAAGGAATTCCACAGACGGACTGAACAAATGGTTGAAGGGTAGACATCTGTTTCTTATAATACATATACAAAATATACAGGTATGAATCTTTATCACACAGGGCATTTGAAAGTGAATGAGAATGACCCACTGTTATACGGACAGGACACTTTATTATAGCGTGCGAACGGATCGGAAAGCTTTGATACAATATCAGTTGAATATCGAATGAGTATGTTTTAAAGAAGATGTTTCCAGTATTGGTGTGTATTTGCTTCTTCCCGATATGACACAAAGGCGTGTTTAATTTGGGATCCTAAACTCGTACATAGAGGCAAAATTGACCAGTGCGCAACGGCGTCAGTGCAAACCCCCTTACTACAATAAGGGAGACAGATCTGGATTAAATGTGTGCCCTGTCTAGCACGAAGACGGAAGGAATTGAAAGAAAACAAGGGAGAAGAGGAGGGTGACAAATAGGGTGTGAAGGAGGAAAGGTAGCATATTAGAAAGCTAGTGAAAAACGAAAAGAAAGACAGGTGAAAGGGAAAATATGGAGTGAGAGGGGGAGGAGATGGCGACGAAAGAAAAACAGGCTTGTTTGATGGATATCAAAAGACAATGAAAGAAAGATTGAAAGGCAGGTAGAAATGGAAAGCCGTAAACATTGCAATACATTAACATTATTTACGGAGCGGTAGAGCGAAAGAAAAAGAAAATAGTTGATGCAAGAGAAAATATGTGTGCATTCCTTATTCCTTTTTCGCATATGAAACTAATCCATATTAATATAACAATTCAATAGAGACATTGATGGGCTAAACATATTGGAAGGGATAAGGGACAGAATGAGAAATGCAGGCAAATGGTAAGAGAAGAGCAAATACATGAGATAATGGATTTGTCAACACCCGTGGAATAGTAAAGTACTAAAAATGCTTCAATAAAAAAAAACAATTTAAAATGTCGTAGAGAATAACATGGCAACATGACACCAGATTGTCCTCAATTTAATCATTGAGGCTTACGTGGCTCGAGTGGTTAAGGTGATATCCCGTGGTAATATTATTTGAATTTCTTAAATGAAGCATTGTCAATTTATATTAATGTTTGAGTAGTATTACATTCCTATTAATTTCAGTTGCTTTTCATCACAACTCCCAGATCGTCATTCCACGGCCGTTACTAAGCAGTGCGAATACTGCAATCAGAATTTTTAATGCGAACCCATTTTTAAAGCATTAAATGTAGTCTTATATATAAATAAAGAAGCAATTAAGAAAAGATGATAGGAAGAAAAATCGAAGGGAAGAAAAGTTCAAGAATGGAAGAAAATGTGATATCAAATTATTTTTTCATATTTTATAAAGGAATGTTTTCCCAGTAAAACACAATGTCAGGCAATTATTTTAAGTTACTGAATTGAACCAGAAAATAAAATATAAAACAAAACTATACAGATTAAAAACTCCAAATCCATTTCAATTTGTCTAACAGAATGAATAGAATAAAACAGATCGAAAGTTGCTACTTGAAGAACATTTTACTGATGTGAAAGAGAACAAATGAGTCCACACAAGATTTGAACAGACACGCGAAGAACAAAAACAGGAAGAGTGAGAGACAGAAAACTTGAAAACAAGAAAAACAAACAAAGCAAACACTTTGAAAGAAAAATAATGTTTATGCATTTAATTAAGTCACGATAAAAATATTTCTTGATAAAAAAGCAAAAACGTGAAAATCAAATTTGAGATTTGAAGTTACACAGCTGTTTATCTGATTCGTAAGTTTTTGATTGTGGGTATGTATGGACACGTCCATAAATCTAAACTCTTTCTCATTCAAATACTGTCCATATTCATGGCTATAATAAACGAGTTAATATATGTATAAACAGCTACATGACTATGCAAGAAATCGTATTTCCGTATGCATGTATAACTAAAGCAATGTTATTTCTCTGGGTTTTGTTTTAATTATTAATTTATATAATTACCTGTGATTGTACTTTGTATATCATGCTTTAGTGGGTATGCATGCAAGGGGTTTCCCGACAAATTCCAGGAATGGATGTTCATACTTGGTCGAAGAACCATCCTGTAATGTGAATGTAATTGTCTGCATATTATATTCCATGAATCAAAAACAAGATAATATTTTAAAGGAAAATTCCAATTTGAAAAAGAAAAGCTTGGTCAAAGTTCAGATGGCGGAAATCAAATATATTAAGAAATATAATGCTTATTAGTGTGTGTCAATTCTCACTGGTTTTAATTTCTCAACCTGATTAAATAAATAAATTGCATCGGTGCAGTTTGTGATTTGGCAGTTAAATATGTAGTCCAATATCATGCACAACAATTATTATTTGATACACTTGGGGCAAACTTGGTTTAAGAGAAACTAGGGAATACAAATAGTCAATTGTACTAGTTTCCAACTATCATATAAATGCTTTTGCTATCTCGGAATATTGGCTCACGAATTATACTCCAAAGGATGGATTTATGTTGGATGATTGTAATATATTCAGAGCAGATAGCAAAAATAGAAGGGACGGTGGAGTTTGTCTCTATTTGAGAAAGAAATACACGGAAATTAAAGTAATACAAATATTCAATGTGTGTGAAATGCCTGAAATGTTATGAGTCGAGGTGTTTGTTGGGAAGGCTAACATATCTATTGAGACCCTTTACAAACTTCCAGATATACCATGTGGAGTTTGTAAAGGAGCTTATGATAGTTTAATATACATCTATAATACATATGAGCACACTATTTTAGCTGGGGATTTCAATGTAGATTTTTAAAAATACTGATTCATATGTTATATCATACTCCTTTTTGAACCTTTCTGCCTAACTCAAATGGTTGCATCATCGAATACACTCACTGACAAGTCCAAAACATTAATTGATCTTATTGTGCTCATAACACATAAAATCGAAATTCAAACCTGTGTTGTTAGGAAAAGATATTTCAGGAGTGTTGACACATGTACATTTCTCCAAGCTGTTGAATTAGAGCTATGGATTAATATTCTTTGTGTGGATAGTGTAGATGGTAAGGTTTTGATCTTGGAAAATCTTATTAATGACAGTCTAGATAAATTTGCACCTTATAAACCGTTTGTGGTCAGTAATTAGTCTGCAGCACCGTGGGTCACTGACGGGACTCGTTATATCATGGATCAAAGAGATGGATACAAGGTTAGTTTTATTAAAACTGGGGAAACAAAATATTGAGAGGCTTATACATTTCTGAGAAACAAAGTAACGTCTATGATAACACAACACAAAAGGATGTTTAATGACTGTATAAACAGTAAAGTTTTAAATTCAAAATGTTTTTTATAATGCGGCCAAAAAAACTACGTGTTAAAGTTTGAATCCTTTTGCTGAAACTTTAAAGTCACCAACCGTAGAATAATTACACTTTACAAAAACAAAATGCCTTGCATTCATAAGCTTGCCTTTGAGCCGATTTCTGTGGAAAATCTCATCAAATTTCAAATATCATCATAACTTCTACAATAAAATTGTTTTTACCTCGTATTCCCTCTGTACTCATAAATAGTATACATATATCATTTGAGCTTGGCAGAAAGATGGAAGAAAGCTTTAATAATACCCATTCCTAAAGGTGATGTATCACTGCAAAGAAGTGACTTTAGAAAGTAAGCTTGCGTCTTACTTTCTAGCAAATCTTGGAAAATGCCGCAAATATATAGATATAGCAACTATCTGTATATTTGCGGCCTTTTCCAACCTACATCCAGACCTATTGTATGTTAGATCCTTATCAGTCTGGCTACCTGAGAAATCATTGTACTATGACATATCTACCTAAAACTATACTGGATGCCATTGATGATTCAGATATTCAGATACTTTGTTAATAGTTTTGATTTCTCAAAGGCTTCAAAATATTTAACCACAAAATACTAATTGAAAGATTAAACATTTAGGATATCAGCATGAAACCTACTAATGGATTAATTCTGGTCAAATAGGTATCAGAGAGTGATTGTAGGTGATCAGAATTTAGAATGGCTCCATATTGAGAATGGTGTGACAGACATCGATACTTTATTATTTACTATCCTGATGTCTGATATGAGGTGGCATATTTGGGATGGGACGTATCATCAGTACGTTGACGATACATATCTGTTATTTGAGTATGGTATGGATAATGCGACTCAAACTATTGTTAAAGCTAATACTATGTTAAACAAAGTTACACACTGTTGTAAGAAGTACTTTTAAAATGTAATGCAGGTAAACGCAAATGTATGTTCATAGGGTGTAAACCTACTCTAAAATTCTCGAGAGTATTTCTCTTACAGATTTGGAGATTGATGGTATGTTCATTTATAAATATATCTAGATGTTCATTTATAAATATATCTAGATCCAAGCGTGTATTATGTGAGTCTATTGTTCTCTCTAGGTTTACCTACTGTGATTCGGTGTACATGTATTTGCAGGACGTTCAGGGCATGTGTTGCCATTTAATATGTGACATAACTAGGTCTGAAACTTCAGGAATTGTCCATCTGTAAAATCGTTTAAGTCGAATTTAACAGGGTTATGAAAATAAACTGATACTATGTTAGAAAATCTAAAGACGTTTATTTATTTCACTGAATTTATTTCTGTATTTCTTTTTTTATCAAGTTTAATATTGTGTATATTCTGCTTTTGAAATCACCGCCGCCTAAGTACAAAATGTCGAGTGTGGGTTGTTGACCGGAAAATGTCAGCATATTACATACTTGTATCCTTTTTTTGTACATAAAATCTAAACAAGTATTTTAATTTATGAGTCCAAAGTACCAAATATCTATCTCTATCTTCAATCATTGTTTGTTGAATTGCTTTTTATTAGATCTTTCAATTTCAATAGATTTCATAACAATATTGAACATATGAATTTATATTAATAATATAAACTACAAACACCGGGAGAGACAGAATAAACAGCCAGCTATCGGAAACTAATTTGATAATATCTAGAATGTAATAGAAAGCTGAGACTCTTCAAAGAAATGAAAATATTTTTGTAGGTATACATTTTTCGGATTTGTAGATGATGGATGTTACACTTTTTTTTGTTATATTTTCATTCTCAAGGTAATAGATGTTTGTTATACCTTGTATAATTGCATATTGATTTCAATAAATGTCTGATATTTGATTTCCATGAGGAAATAGACAGCTTGTCTTAGAAAGTCAGATTCGAAATCCACTCTTTACCTGGGCACGAACACTTCCAATAGAGAAATAACGATCACAACCAACACAAAGGTCTACTTCAAGTATGTTGATTCGTTCCATGATCTGGATGATCTTCAACATTCTATGCTTGGTTCTTCATGGTATCTTCATGGTGAGAGGTGCGACATGAAAGTGCATCTCACCTCTTCAAGTATCATGAGATAAGTAGTGCTAGATTAGATGGAACCTATCCTTAAAACTGTTTGGGGGTCTTGAGTTGCTTATAATGAACCATTTTTACTTTTGCGTCCAGTAATGTTTTGATAGGGCTGTGCTGTTCTTTAAATGTGGCTGTAGGAATGATCTTTTATGGTTATAGCATATTTAAATAGAGAGATAGTGTGTGTTATTACTCCGATTTAAAGTAAGATAGTGATATTGATTCAGCGAAATAATAAACTCTTACACATTTCAGAAATAGTTGTATTCAGAGGAATTCCCATGAAATTTCCAACTTCAGAACCATGTCGGGCTGTTTTTGTGTTGTTGGTTTTTCCAAAATTCAGACACAGCTTCTGACGCCAGTGCCTAGACACATCTTTGCAAATCGAATTCTCCCGCGCAGCTGGGCAATCATTGATTACCTGGATTTCCAGACATCGAAAAAAAATGATCGACCGGCCAGACGTGCTAAAAGCAATGAATCTGTAAATGGACAGTATTGATCCAACCGGAATTGTTCAAATTAGCACAGGTAAAACAGGGAAGGAAAAAGGAACGAAAAATAGGCAATTCTTTGGATTATTTTATTAGTACTGCTAAATAAAAATAATGCAAATAATCTCCTCACAATTACTCCTTTGTAATTATTTTCAGCATTATAACGCATATTGTTTTTTTAAATTCCTCCACAATAAATAAGAGATAAAATCCTTGTAAAATATGATTATTAAATATAAAGAGAAACATTATCTATAATGACAAATGTTTACTTAGCTTAGCATGAGCTAGCCTTAAGACACACAGAGGAAATTAAGAATCTGAATATTGTGTTGCAACATTCTTACCTGTCTGGGAGGCGTGCGCGCCTTGCAAATCAGCAAACCTCGAATACTATTATATACTGGTTTTAGCCTCAATTCATGTTAATTACCAAACTATATCACACAACAAAGCAATCCGTATGTATGCAATGATAGAGACAGTATTACCCAGCTAATAAATTGACGTTACTAAAACGTTTCTGCAACGTTACATAGAAGTTGCAAAAACGTTGCCTTGCGACGTTACATTAAACCTTCTTTGTAGACTTCCACAACGTCCCCGCAGACAACGTTTTCAGCAACATTTTGACAACGTGTCTGCAACATTGCAGCTAACATTTTTCTGAAGCGTATTTACAGCATCCCCGCAGACTTTAATCAAGACCAAAAAAATAATAATAAATAATTTCATATTTCAGTTATTTTCCAGGTAAAATCAGTGACTTACGTTGTGAATGTTAGAAATGCCTTGCGCGCATGTGAAATGCGTGTGTGCGTCAACTGCCGATGGGCAGGAAACGGAACTGTTACTGACTTGAAATTGTATGTCATCTCAATATATACAAGATAGACAGGCTGGGAGCAGCAGATTTTAGATGAATGTTCATTGGGTGAAGAATAGCTGCTGCTGCTGCTGCTGCTGAATTAATTTTTGAGCAATCATTTGTCCGTTTGAACTTTGCGACTTTTCAAACTTAGGCCGGGGGCCAGCAGTGCCTACCGTGCACCCCACCCACGTGATTCTACATTTAGGGTACCAACATGTTCCATAGGATGTCC
>VCCN01005107.1:222563-233744 GCA_006491835.1 Architeuthis dux | reverse complement strand
TTGAATACGACAGACAAGGAAAACCTTTTTGGTTAATTTTTCAAGAGAACGTATGTTAGGATTTCCCAAGCGATATATCGGAACGAGCGCTTTCGACTGTGCGTTCAGTCATTTTCAAGTTCGTGGAATCTTATGGCTTGCACGATTTTGAATAGTGCCAAGATTAATAGCGTTGCTTAGTTGGCGTGCAAGGCACGTGATGGGCGAATGCAATATTTGTTAGAAGAGGGTTTCAGATGTTAGTTATTGAACAGATTTGTGCGCCGTTTTTAACCTGAACATGGCCAAAAGTATATAGTAGGAGTATTACATAATTACATGTCATATATGACGTCGTTGATAATATTCAATCCAAGAGTGCTCAACACCTGATAACATGCCGATTATAAGGTGGAGGTCACTGTATCTAATAATGAAAAACAACATAGTTTCTAACATTGAGTGGGCAGGTGTGTGAAACGTTAAAAGTTTGTATGGAAATTGAGTTGTTTTTATTTATTTTATTTGTGCGCCGTTTTTAACATCGAGTGGGTAAGTGTGTGAAACGTTAAAGGTCTGTATGGAAATTAACTTTTTTTTATTCATATTAATTGTGCGCCGTTTTTAACAGCGAGTGGGCGAGTGTGTGAAACATTAAAGCTTTGTATGGAAATACAGTTTTTAATTTGTTTTATTTGTGTCCCGTTTTTAACATCGAGTGGGCGAGTGTGTGAAACGTTAAAAGTGTTTATGGAAATTGAGTTGTTTTTATTTATTTTATTTGTGCGCCGTTTTTAACATCGAGTGGGTAAGTGTGTGAAACGTTAAAGGTTTGTATGGGAATTAACTTGTTTTTATTCATATTAATTGTGCGCCGTTTTTAACAGCGAGTGGGCGAGTGTGTGACTTTCTTAATTTATATATCTTTTACCTACACACCTTTCACGTGTCTTCCGTGCATGGACACATTACATCAAAATAGTTGCTTTCTGGCAAGCATTATTTTGAAAAAAATTACATTAAAGTGTTGCTTCCCTTACATCTGGCGTACGTGGTGGATAAAATTCTATAGTGGGGTGGATGTCCTGTACTTGCTTGTAAAAATATCTGGACATATTTTTATTTCATAGTATACACAGCATACATTTCGTCGGCCGGTGGATGAAGAGTGGGAGAAAGATGATGGGTGCCGAGAGACCGTTCCCAACAGGGGAACTTGGTCTTATGTCTTCCCAGTCCTAGGCAGTCTGCCTCCTGGTTGTTTGGGTCTCTGAGTTTTCTGTTTGGGTTTGCTTTATAGGTTTCACGAACGCCTACGCAGGTGTCATTTCCGTTCCCCATATCCTGTTTTGGACACCCACGCATATACCTATTCCCTAAGGCGAACGGGTCACTTACATTTGTTTGGCCCCGGAATAACCTTTTCGTGGCAGCATATCATAACAGTACGACTCGCCTTAACGCAACTATCAACAAAGTGAATACATATACTTTCATTTAGTAGATGTGCCCAGACGCAGATAAAAACCCATATTTTATGGAATTATGGAAATAAAACCCCAGAAACCCAGCATGGCACTGAAAAAAACCCCAAATCTGGGTGGGAAAACCCACCAGTGGCAACCCTGATTAAAAAAGTACAAAACTGCACAATTTCTTTTTGTTTCCTAATGTGTTATTTCGAGGTGCAGAGTGGCGTAACGGTTATCAACATTCGAATTTCGGCCGAGTTCATTTGCGTTCACTTCGCACTAATGCCCTTGGGAGATACATGAATCCACTTCTAACCCCAGCTATGAGCAAATAGCAGGATAGTTAGAGCCCCTTAGCCCAATAAGGAACTCCATCTAAGAGAAGATTAGTCTGCCACAGCTTGGGGCCTGGTCTAACTACTGGTCATACAAAACGGACGTATGCTAAGAATTTTGAACAGTGCGATAAATTCCTTCCGATTATATGTTCATCCTTTGCTTTTTCATCACCTGCGATGTCCTTCCTCGGGATATGAAATCGCAATGCCACTTTTACTACAAATGGCGCCGTACTGCTCTCATTCTGAAGGTTACTGGATGCGATATACATTTGAAAAAGGTTGGCGATGAGACCAGTCTAAACTGATGATAGAAACAATAAAGATGATGATACTAGTTCAAAGGAATCATTGAATCATAACGACAGCTTCTCTAAAAAAGCGCTTCCACGTAAAGGTTTGGAATACACAGCTTTGCAATACACCGTTTGTATAAAACAGCAGAAAATCCCTGTGCATAAATATAGAACGTGTGTTACAGGGCTTGCTGGAAATGATAACGACTAGTTGGCTCATGATGCTGAGAATGAACCGAACCTTTTGGTATAATTACACAGTTTTGGAATACACAGGTTTGGAATACACAGGTTTGGAATACACAGTTTTTTTTATTATTAAACCGCAGAAAATCCCTGTGCATAAGTATAGAACGACTTGTGTTACATGGCTTGCTGTGAATGATAACGACTAGTTGGCTCATGATGCTGGGAATGAAGCGAACCTGTTGGTATAATTACAACGATTTTCTGTTCGTCATCTATTTCTGTGAAAGAAAAAAACGTCGTAACTGATTTTACACACGAAGAATGCCGTAGAATGGACCAGCAGAAATGTAGTGCTAAAAGTAAAAGAAACAAATAATTCGTTCAACAGTCCAAACAATTCTTCGAATGGTAATGACGCTTCTCAAAATTATAGACGGTATCTCAACACAAAAGGTTAATTTTGACATTCCTCTGTAGGTATAAATGTTAAATTCGAATACAAAAAAGAACAAGCCTGGCTGCTCCAGAGTCAAACTCTGCTCCTATTTCTACTTCCTTGCGTAATGCTACTATAAATGTTAGAGGTATGTAAGACTTGTCAGTTTAGTTGGTAACATACCAGGCTACCGATCACTAGGTCATGGGGATTTTACATATCGGCTTACACCTCTATTTTTGGTTAGGATTGTTTTTGTTCTTGTTCTTGTTACTTGGGAAAGTAAAGATTGACAATGAAATTCAAACAGATTATTACAGAGAATTACTAACTTATTACGACATTGCCAATAACACTATTTTTTTTTATCCGTCTTTGTGGCTGCGATAGTTGCATATTCCCCGATGATGACAGTGGCCTGTGTTCGAGTCTAGATAAAAGCCTAAATTTCTATTGCTGATTTTCCAGGGAGGTAGAATAACCCCAGTTGGAAAATAATCTTCCTACCTACATTTTTCCTTATTTGATTTTTTATTGGAAATTTTATTAGCTTCCATTCCCTAAACCTCCCACTTACCTCGAAACAAACTTTGCCATTGGTTAAAATTCGACCAATGAGAAGCCGCTACAAAAGGTCCAGCGAAATTCGAATGCGGCTCCCTTCCTCTTTCTCATCAAGCAGCCGCCCTGAAAACACCTATTTCAAAGGGGTTAGACCCTTGGAGTAAACTTCTAGCTGGCAGCAGCCGTTTCTATCTACGAATTCTTTTTTCCCCACATGGCGATACTCTTTTCTACAAATAGACCAAATCTTCGAGAACCCAACTCGATAATCAAATAGACCGAATCTGACAGAACCCAACTTCACCATCTACGCTATCACAAGAACACGAAGAGACTATCATCACATTTTTACTGCCCGAACCAGCCAAATATTGACTCTTACAAATGTTGGCTCTGACCAGATGGGAAGATATGCCCGTCTATTTACTGCCAGAACCAGCCAACTATTGACTCCTACAGATATAGATCACTTTTGTAAGTAATGTTGACTTTAGGAACAAATGGGAAAATATACCTAACAACAAAAATATTCACTGATATCAGAACATAATGAACTTTTTCGTTACGGCGTACAAAGCAATTTTCCAGCTACACGACAACCCGTAGAAGCATCGAATACTACAATATACTACATTGGAATGCACATTTTGTTAGTCGGAACTAACTCGAATTAACTACACCGTGAGTTTTCTTTTTCTCCACGCGAACTCCTTGCCTTTTCGCAACCTGCCCCATTCAAACTATTATCTCTTATCTTTTCTCTCTCCGGATATCTGTGAGAAGTTGCACAGGATATCTTGGCCAGCTGGTCGGGAGGCGAACACCATTAGCATGCTCGGGATTCGTCCTGAGAAGCTTTTGACCACTGACCAGCTTATCCCGGTCCTCGCGGCATTTGTCTCAGTGACAGGGATTTGGGATTCTCTCCCCTCAAGTCTCCAGTCACGGGGACATGGGATCTCCCCCCTCCCATCCACTTCTGAATTCGGCACTAAATGACCCATCAAGATTCGATGTGCCGGTAAACAATCAATCAATCAAACCTTTTCTCTTTTCCTGCATTTTATATAGTTAAAGATTTATGGAAAAAACTTTGAGTCACTAAGATTCTAATCGCGTTATATCATGCCCAGAAAGTGCCAACACTTTTGCCGTACTGAGCTGAGCTTAGTAGAAACAAAAAAGCTCTGTGGTGGAGCAAAGAAATATTTCTGCTTTAGGTAGATGCAATTCTGAACTAAGCTATGAGACTTTCATATGAGATCAACTTATACGATTGTTTTTATATTATGTTTCGCCTTATGTTTGCGAATTTCAAAAATTGTTAGAAGGGAAATAACTCTAGAACACTTTATTAAGTTACCTCCCTTGATAAACATTTTTGTAGAACACGTTTTGTTCATATTAACGAGTTCGTACTGTCAATAAAAATGAGCCTTGCCGTGGAGATGATACTTGACAAGCTACCCTCACAGACCATTACTACTTTAATGAGTTCCATCCTCACTGAGTGCTAAACAACTAGTAATTTTATTATATATTACTATTGTCTAACAAAAGTGTATTTGAATATACACCAATATCTCGATTAACAAAATCAGTAAGTTCCATTTTTTTATCGCTATCAGAAACTTCGTTATAGACATCTCTGCGGTCTTAGTGACCTACTTAGCGCGAGTTGACACATATATATGTCAAAATCATATAAAACATTTTAAAAATGTTATCGGCGAAAAAGTTGCCAAAGCCGTGCTTATCTCCTTTGTTGTGGAGTAGGATTACTATTCCTAGACAGCAGTTTTTAGGAACTTTTCTTTCTCTTATGCATTGTGTGAATAGCTGTGCTAGTCCTTTGTGCAATCTCCTGCATCTTCTAGAAGGTATGTCGTTATGCCATCCTCACCTGGGGCTTTACCGAGTTTCATATATTTTAGTGCAAATACAAATTCTACTGTTATGTCTGGGATATCGCTAGTATCTATTGGTTTATTAGTTTGTGGTATTTTCTATTTTTGATAATTTTGCCATTTTTATCCTTTAGTGCAAGCATATGTTGCTTGCCAGTATGGTCTGCGGATCGGGCGTGTTTTAAACCCTTGCCCTTTCTGATAGCCTCTACTGTCCTCTTCGTGTTTTCCTTTCTTTTTTCTCTTCTCGTTCTTTTATTTATTAATTTGTTAAGTTCTGCTTTTTTTGTCCTTTTTAGTTTTTATCTTCATATTTCTCCTCTGTTTGATTAGTTTTAATGTTGCGTTAGAGTATTCCCCTGTATTGTTGTCTCCATTTCTACTGCCTACCATCCCTGCCGCTTCTTTAATTACATTTGTCAGACTATTACTCTTTTCTTCTATGTCACTGTCGCTATTCCACAAGGCCTGAAATCTGTTCTCTATCGCTACTCTGAAGTTGCTAATGTTCACTATCTCTATCTTATTAGGGCATCTGTTCTTTATAAGAATCATTTTATTTCTCTCAGTTTTAAAGTTAAATTTCTATGATCGCTTCTTATGTCAAAGTAGACATAGGAAGCGATCATAGAAATTTAACTTTAAAATGTATCTTGTCAGTTAGTATGAAGTCGATTTATTTGTTGTTGTTGTGCCATTTGGGCTTTTCCAAGTCCACTTTCGACGTTCCCGTTTTGAAAGAATGTATTAGTTATCTTTAAACCGTGTCCTTCTGAAAGATCTACTAGCATGTCACCTCTCTCATTTCTCTGGCCTATTCCATATTTTCCTACACTAGATTCGACAACTTTTCCTTGGCCTACCTTAGCATTAAAGTCTCCAATGTGTATTGTGTAGTTAATCTTCTCCCTGTCCATTATCTTACTGATGTCATCATAAAACTCTTCAATCTCTTGGTCAGAACTGTTCGAAGAAGGCGAGTTAAGTGTAGATATACTGGAAGTGAGCCATGTACATTGTACAGAGAGTTTAGTAGTAATATTAGCTGACGTTACGTTGGTCATTCTAGCACTTGTTTTTATGAATTGGCGGTGTTTGTCTTGATACAGAGTCGGTTATAGTGGAACTGAATATATGGTTATAGTTGAACCTAGATATATTGCGATCAAGACAATAAATCAGTGTAGGAAAAGGCACATGACAGAAAGTGTTATGCTTAGTCATGGTATCAAATGTGGTGGTCCAAAAAAACCAGGACGTTTCAGGTTGGGGCTAGGAAAGCCATGAAGAAGGAGAGAAAGGTTAGTTTCTTGAACAGGGGGGGGGGCAGGGCTTCATTCTAGATAAGAAATGGGCGAAGATTTATTGTTGTCTTGGCTTCTTATAGAAAGCCGCTAACGCAACCGACATCACGAGAAAAAAGGGACTATATTTATTTACGTATTTATATCTATTCAGACAGTCTTCAGCTTGGTGATTAAACTAGCCTGGTATTCCATTCCACATTTACGTATGAATTACTATCAAATAGGAAAGTGGCTGTTACACAGGTTTGCAGTGATTTTTGCTGTTTAATACCTTCGTTCCCCTTTCTCCTCCTTTGAAAATAAAAAGTCTACCTTCTTCGAGTTAATAGTCAAACGACATATTCAACCGAAGAATTTGATACAAGATCTATTTAAAAAAAAGATTACTAGTCTTATTTTGTCTCATCCAAGTATTGTACCCTCTTATATCTGTGAGCCCACAACAGGCGAAACCAAATTGCATTCCTATATGGGACAATTGGCTATTACTATTTAATGGACTCTATCTGAGCCATTTGTGTTCCCCCGTAACTGGCTTTAACCATTTTAGTGTTCTTTCACACTCCAAATGACCAAATCCGTCTTTAATGTCATACATATTTAAAAATATTAGTAGGTGACGTCTAAATTTAAATTATCACATATTTTCTTTGATGTTTTAATTTAATAATTCTATTTTACTACACATATACAACAGCTTTTTAGAGAGATAGAAAAGGGTTTGGAAGAACTACCTCATTTGCATAAAACAAAATGGCCGCCAGCATACACCAACAAAACAGAATTTCATATCTCGTCTCCCAGTTGAGATATCTGAGTATTTTAAAAGGCTAAATCATGGGTTTCAGACATGAGGAATTCAAAAATCCACAAAAATCCAATTGTGGATTTAATTCATGAAGGAGATATATAGATATATATATATATATCGTTGGAAAGAGAATTTCCACAGCTTACCAACGGTGTATCTTGTCAATTTGTATCTATAATGTTTTGTTGGTCAGATATTGGTCAGTCTTGTGTTGAGTTCTGCTGGTGACTAACAAAGGGTTGAAATGGGTACCTATCATCCAACAAGTGTCTGGTCAGTCGTGGTATTGGTCCTTCTGACACCAACTTCAAAATTCCTAATTTAGAACCGTTCCATGATTCTGTAAAGAAAAAGTATTTCAAGATGCCTAAACCGAGATTCGGTGACAAAAACAGTGACTTTACTCGCCAGAAAGGTGACAGGTTGCCGATAGATATAACAGGTATATATGCAGGCCATGAAAGCCCCTGGAAGCCGGGTGGTCATGGCAGCCTGGCGTAAAACGAACTCCCTTTGGCAATGAGGGACGTGAGTTCGATTCTCACCAATTTATTTCCGATCGCACTGCTTACTCGTAGATGTAGAATGGCGGCCCGAATCAAAGTTGTGACAAAAATAACCAAAGATTAAGATGAAGGTGAAAAGTAGTCAAAATAACATATTAGGTATACAGAACCTGTGCAAGGGGATATTAAAAACGCTGTGAATACCTTGCAGTTTTCCGGTTAGATTACAGAGTTCCGCGTATTTCGCTGCCATCAGGTGAGTGGGTGATGTTATTGCGGCAAGCGAATTTATCAGGGCCAAATGCTTCCGTTCTGACAAAAGAAGGATGCTCCCCGATTCTCATACATTCGTAAATCCTACCAAAAGATCGATGATCCTTTCAGCCAACTCCCTTCGTCTTTGAAATCGCAACATGTTACGATTAGCACTCGCGCAAATCAGCTAAACGTTTCTCTGTAAACCTAGACCCTTCGATTTAAAGTTGCGGGCGATCTTTTCTGATTATTTATATGTTTCTGTGTCCGTGACCGTAAGTGGAAGGGTCCATTGTTTACAAAGCAACTGAGCTGCTCCAGCCACAGGTAATGGGTTAACAACATTTTAACCATACGACACGCAATTGAATTGGTTCTTTTGGAAATGCATACGTCATGATTTTTGCTCTAATCGGACTGTCTAAACAGCTGCGTCTTATCAGTAAATAATAAAGTCTCCGCGTGTTTAGAGCAGGGTGGGTAGACTTATATCAAACTACGATTGCATTCTGATAAGCCAAAAATACATTATGTGCCTAAAACATATAACTACACCAGAATTGTCACCATAACAATGAACAGAGATTCGTCGTCTTATTGAATCTAGCATCAAAACGGTACATGCTAGAAACGGGAAACGTGAAGCTTCAAAACTAGGCTAGTACTATTACATCATGGTATTCCCTATTCCCTCTATGTTTATTCTCTATGTTTATTCCCATTCCCTCCCAATCAGGTTTCCGAAATATGCTTTCAAAACTCGCTGTGAATAGTTTAGGTAATATTGTATCCCCTTGCCTCACTCCCTTTGCTATCTTTATCTTGTTTGTATCTTTATGTAGTCTAGTTATTGCAGTGCCATTTTCGTATATGTTTTGGATAATTTGTATATAATTCTCGTTAACGCCCTGTTCCCGCATTGCGTTCAAGACAGCCCTGTGTTCTACCGAGTCAAATGCTTTCTCATAGTCTACAAAGGCCAAACAGAGTGGTTTGTTGTATTCTAGGAACGTTTCGATTAGTTGATCTATTGCATGTAGATGATCTATTGTTGAGTAACCGCTTCTGAAGACTGCCTGCTCGCGTGGTCGATTTTCGTCTAGAGTGCCTGTGTGATTATTTTTGTGAACAGTTTATATATGTTAGGTAATAGTGTGATAGGGCGGTAGTTACCAAGCTCCTTTCTTGTGGAGTAGGATTACTATTCCAAGACAGAAGTCTTTTGGAACCTTTCTCTCTCTTAAGCATTGTATGAATAGCTGTTCTTGTTATACTTATTTATATAGCTAAAATCTCGTTTCTCCGTTTTATAACGGCCATCAAAACTCCACATTTAGTTCATAAATACTTAAAATTGTAACTTGTTGCTCCTCCTGATATCCCGACATTGGTGTAATGTTTATATAAATATATCTATATCAATAAACATGCCGAGGCAAGCTCCCAGCAACCCCCATTCCGTTTCCGGTCCCAAAAAGCGGGAACCGGAAGTGGGAACGGGGAAGGCTCACTTCTTACCAGGCTAAGCAACCCTATCACACGTGTTATCTTGTTCTGTCTTCTTTTCTTAACACGCTTAAACAGATTACGAATCAAAACGCATTCTAATTTCACACATCTACCACAAGAAGAACAACAAGAACACAACAGTTGGTACGATCAAGTTCAGGATAGACTCGTTCGTGCTCTAAAATGTAACAGGACGATCAAATATTTTTGGTTCAGTACAAAATGAAAGTCATTTTATAAGTTTAATCGTGATGTTCTGAAAAGGATCTTGGTTGACCACCGTTCCGATGATGTCCGTGGCTGTGCGTGGATGTTTTATTTATTTTTTAGGTTCGTTGCACAGGGACGAGGCCACTCTTTCAGCCACTACGATGCCACTCTTTCAGCCATGTCGCTTTCCAGTAGTACTAGGAGAGAAAGGCAAATTGCTTTTTCTGAGAAAAAATACTTGCTCCCTGTTATAAGTTGCCTTAGCATGTGTTATGAAGAAAAAATAACCATTACATTTGGTAGCCTCCCCAGATAAGTTAGGTTACCTCCCCATTTTCATAATGGCGGATTTCTAATACCTGCCCTGGTTGGTGACAATTGAACATCATCAAAACAGGTCAAGTTATATATCATTAGAATCAGGATTTAATACTGATTCAACCTTTCAAAAAGACTATATGCCCAAAATCAACTGTTTTCAAGATATTTGTGTTTTTTTTAACTCAATCTTTAGATTGTAGCCAGTGACACTACAAAAAGCAAAAGTATCTTGAGAACAGTTGACTTTGAGCACATAGTTTCTTTGTAAAGTTTAATCAACATTAAATGCTGATTCCAACGATATATAATTTGACCTGTTTTGATAATTCCGAAGTGGGGGCTATCAGAAACTTGCCATTATGAATATTTGCCGGTAGCCTAACTTATCTGCGAAGATTACCAGGTTAAATGGTTATTTTTCTTCACAACACATCCATAGGCAACATTATGGCAGGGAGCAAGCAGAAAAAAAAGTAACTTTTCCCCCATGTAGTACGTTAAGAGATATTGATGGATAGGAAAATTGAAATTAAAAAAAGTAGGAATTAATGAAAGACCGATATTGAGATGTTGATGGTTAGGAAAATTGAAATTAAAAATGTAGGAATTAATGAAAGACCGATATTGAGATATTGATGGTTAGGAAAATTAAAATTAAAAAAGTAGGAATTAATGGAAAACCGATACAGAGATATTGATGTTTAGGAAAATTAAAATTAAAAAAAGTAGGAATTAATGGAAAACCGAGACAGATATATTGATGGATAGAAAAATTGAAGTTAAAAAAGTAGGAATTAATAAAAGATCGATACAGAGATATTGATGGACAGAAATATTGAAATTAAAATGAAGGAATTAATGAAAGAGCGATACAGAGAGATATTGATGGTTAGGAAAATTGAAATGAAAAAAGTAGGAATTAATGAAAGACCGATACAGAGATATTGATGTTTAGGAAAATTGAAATGAAAAAAGTGGGAATTAATGAAAGACGGATACAGAGATATTGATATTTAGGACAAATTAAAATGAAAAAAGGAGGAATTAATGAAAGACCGATACAGAGATATTGATGTTTAGG
>VCCN01005098.1:5477404-5487612 GCA_006491835.1 Architeuthis dux | reverse complement strand
CAAATTATTTGTTCGTATACTTATAACCCCAAAAACTAACATTGAAAATCGCAAATTATTTGTTCGTATACTTATAACCCCAAAACTAACATTGAAAACCGCAAATTATTTGTTCGTATTCTTGTAACCCCAAAACTAGCGACGAAAATACCCCCCCACACACACCAAAAAAAAAACAAAGAAAAAACTAATGTATCGTATCTTATCAGAAGAAGGGGAAGGTTAGAAAGATGTTTGTCTTTAAATCAGCAATGACATTTGACAAAGCAGTAAAGATTGCATTTTAGTCTGAACTGTCAGCTAGAAAAGTGGACAATCTCTGGTTTCTTACTAACCCCAGACTTAAAAAACGTAAGGGGCGGAATTAACAACCACTAACATCCAACTGACTGAAAGCTGGAGGGGACAGGATCTCTCTGCTACCCTGCACGTCCCCAGGTGGAGGAGGGGGAAAGCTCCATAGATATATGGTGTACCGTCTAAGACGGCTAGGACTATAGAGTCTCCCTGTAGATATATAGGGACCCACCGAATATACGGAATAAGGTGGCATCAACATGATTGCTCACCAGAATACTGGCAACTGGTGAGCCAAATTAGCTACCACCTTCCCAAATCCAATATGACAGCACAACCATACAAATATCGTAGCGTTCCTGTTGGATCATCGCCTAACAAAGGTCCGACCGCATTGCTTCGTGTGCCTGCGGGCAATGTGCCCTCGAATGCGAGCAGACACTGTCCAAGCAAGACAAACTCTTGGACATTAAACAAATTAAACAACATGAAGATATACACTTACAATGTTCGTGGCATAGCGGAGGAACATAGACAAGAGAACAGCAAATGAAATTGGACAACATCGACTGGCACATCGTAGGTATAAGTGAAACCCACAGAAAAGAATAAAACCTTCTAAAGCTGAAGGTAAGTAATCATCTATTTTATTATAAAGAGAGAGGATAAAAAAAACTCAGTGGCGTAGGATTCTTAGTCAATAATAACATATCAGGTAACATTATATGTTTTGACAGTATATCAGACAGAATAGCTTGGATAACACTCAGATTAAGCAAAAGATACACACTAAAGGTAATCCAGGTCTACGCGCCTATTTCACAAAGCACTGACCAAGAAATTGAAGCGTTTTATGACGACATTAGTAATATAATGGACAGGGAGAAGACTAACTACACAATACTCATGGGAGACTTTAATGCTAAGGTAGGTCAAGGAAAGGTTGGAGAATCTAGTGAAGGAAAATACGGAATAGGCCAGAGAAGTGAGAGAGGTGACATGCTACTAAGTTTCTCAGGGAGATACGGTTTACAGATAACTAATACATTCTTTCAAAAACGGGAAGGTCGAAAGTGGACATGGAAAAGCCCAAATGGCACAACAAAAACGAAATCGACTTCATACTAACTGACAAGATAAATAACATTAAAGACGTTACCGTTATAAACAAAGTAGACATAGGAAGCGATCATAGAATGGTAGTGTGCAGAACTGAATTTAACTTTGAAAATTAAATAAATAAAATGATTCTTAAGAAGAAGAAATGCCCCAATAAGATAGTGATAGAGAACATTAGCAACTTCAGAGTAGCGATAGAGAGCAGATTCCAGGTCTTGAGGAATACCGACAGTGACATAGAAGAAAAGAGTAATAGTCTGACAAATATAATTAAGGAAGCAGCAGGGATTGTAGGCAATACAAATGTAGACAATAACACAAGGAAATACTCTAAAGCAACATTAAAACTAATCAAAAAGAGAATAAATATGGAGATAGAAACTAAAGAGGATGAAAACAAAAAGGCAGAACATAACAAATTAATACATAACAGAATGAGAAAAGAAAAAGAAAGAAAAACACGAAGAGGATAGTAGAGGCTATCAAAAAGTTTAAAACACGCCCGATCCGCAGACCATACCGGCAAACAACAGATGCTTGCAAAAGGACAAAAACGGCAAACTTATCAAAAATAGGGACACACTGACAAAGGTAACGGAAGAATAATATGAAAATTTGTACGCCTCCAAAATAGAAATACCACAAACTAATAATCTTATAGATACTAGTGATATCCCAGACATAACAGTAGACGAAGTAGTGTTTACATTACGAAATATGAAACTCGGGAAAGCCCCAGGCGAGGATGGCATAACGACAGACTTTCTAGAAGATGCAGGAGATACCCTGCATCAAGGACTAGCACAGCTATTCACACAATGCATAAGAGAGAAAGAAAGGTTCCCAAGAACTTCTGTCTAGGAATAGTAATCTTACTCCATAAGAGAGGAGATAAGCACGACCTTGGTAACTACTGCCCTATTACACTATTACCTAAAATATATAAATTATTCACAAAAATAATCACAAACAGATTAACAGGGACTCTAGACGAAAATCAAGAAATCAGAAGCGGTTACTCAACAATAGATCACCTACATGCAATACATCAACTAATCAAAACGGCTGCTGCTGCTGATGATGATATACATGTACATGTAGTGGACATGATGTACTTACAGGTAACAGAACAGAATAAAAGAACTAGAACGATTTATAAAAAAAAGGGAATGGCAAGCAATTTTATTCAAAATGTATCCTCATCATCAGCCATTATAAGTCTACTGCTGGACAAAGGCCTTTCCCATCTCCTTCCATGACAACCTAGATTGCGCTAACCTCTGCCACGTCTTACTTTTCCTACTTCGTTTACTGTCCCATGGGCACCAATCGTTGTCATCTCTTCTTGCTAGGTGACCAGCCCATCTCCATTTTTGCTGCTTAATTATTTGTATAATATGCTTCACTCTATTCCTCCCTCTGATCCATGTTGATCTTTTTCTATCCCTAACATTGCTCTTTCTATACAAGACAATAACGTACAGTACTGTTATAAGAATAGTATTTGCCTCTATCAGGGGGAATAGGCCCCCTCAAAATCGTAGGCCCATGCCAACTGACCTCTTCCCTGTTCTGGCCTAGACACATGTTTCCAGCATTTTTTCTTTTTTGACATGCGAAAACTTCAAATACACTTCTAAAGTTTTCTTAACACTGTGCAAAAGATGGCGCTTGGAACACACACACACACACGCACATACATATATATTTACTTTCACTCACACACAGACAAACGCGGCCTTTTGGCTAAGATCAAAGTGTAGTGTCTGTTCTTCGAAACCGCCATGGCCTCGAAGTTCGGAGAAACGCTGCCCTTCGGGGGTCCTGTGGCATGCTCGGGTATCGTCCTGGGAGAAGTTGTGCAGGATGTCTTAGCTGCGGCTGGACGTGCTAAGATCAAAGTGGATTATCTGTGCTTCGAAACCGCCATGGCCTCGAAGTTCAGAGAAACACGGGCCTTCGGGGGTCCTGTGGCATGCTCGGGTATCGTCTTGGGAGAAGTTGCACAGGATATCTGGTCGGGAGACGATCAGCATTAGCATGCTCAGGATTCGTCCTTAGAAACCTTTGGGATGGGACCCCCCCCCACTACTGAATTCGGCACTAAATGACCCACCAAGAGTCGATATGTCGTTAAACAAAACAATCAATCAACAGACAAACGCACACACACAAAGTAATAAAAAAAAAACACCGGCACGCACAAGCATTCGCAAAAACAAAAACGCTCCAATATACACACACCTGATCACATCTAGAAACACAGAAACATAAAAACTCGCACACTCATGTGAACGCGCACATACACAAGCACACATGCACGTACACACACTAAAAAATACATGTATGCACATGAACACGCACACTCGTAGATATAGACACACAGATGTATTCTCGATTCAATATTTCTGTCTCCATACAATTTGAGTACGTACCTATGTGTGCGCATGCGTGCGTGTGTTCGTGTGTATATATATAGTGTGGGTGTGCATATGTGTGTATACGTATATAGTCATTTAATAAACTTTGCTTAGTCTTGCACAAGGTCACGTGTGGTGCACTCAGTGGGGATCGAATTCACTACAGCAGTAATGGTCTGCTGGCTAGCATACTAACAATCATACCACGGTGAGACGTATCTATCTATCTATCTATCTATCTAATGGGACTTTTATTATCAACTGTAATATTTTTCTCCTTTCAATTTTATACCTTCAATGATGACCACGATGCTTAATCTCCTAAAAGATCCAGGAAATAAAGAAAACGTTGAGCCAGCTTTTGATGTTCGAACCTAGTTTTAAAAAAAAACGAATTCTGATTTTCAAGGCAGGTAGGTCTTTCCTATCTTTGAGATTGGTGTAACACAACATTCCTAACTTCATTTCTTGCGATTTGGTTCTATGCCATACTAAAGATTAGTAAATAGCTATATTCACTAAGATTAACTTAGCTTAGTACGACACAAGGCCAAAAGTGTAGTGTAGCCAATAAGAAACTGTATTGTATTCTATCTATTTATCTATCTATTCCGGATTGTTCGTATCAATCTCTGTATGTGTATTTATCTATCAGTTTTAGTTTGTTCGTATCGATCAGTTTTCACATTTAATGTAATATTATCACTTTATTGGAGGTTTCTGGTGACAAACGTTCAACGACATTTGGTTGGTTTCGTCACTCTTTGTTGTGGACGGTGTCAGGGCGCACGATGTGTCCGGACTTCGGGAAGACGGACGTTGGTCCCTGGAAAGAATTGGTCTGGAACGTAACGAAGGATCGAGACGGAGACGATTTCTCTGGTTAGAGGATATACTGTTTATTCGTAATTCTACAGAGGTTCTTGTCACAGAAATAGCGTGCGAGAGAGAGAGAGAGAGAGAGAGGGAGAGAGAGAGAGAGACGTCAGAGTGCTGTCGAGGCGGCTTCGGATGTGACGACTCAATCCGTATCTGGGGGACACTCTGTCTTGTCTTGTCTGTCAATCCTATTTATAGTGTGGTTGTTTATAGTTTCTAAAGGTTAAATTCATTCATCTTGTTTAGTCTATATATTTTTGATTTTGGCTATTTTGAATTCACCCTTTGCTCGTTTATTAATCAGATTTCTATTTTTAGATATTTTCCGTCGATGTTTTGACTCGTGCCTCCCTTTCTCCTGGGCCAGCCTTTGATGTTATCAAAAGTACCGATCAAGAGTCTATTGTTTTAGTTAGTGTCAAGCTGTATATTTTGAACTTCCCATTTTTTCTTTTTGTTTATCTATCTATCTATCTATCTATCTATCTATCTATCTATCTATCTATCTATCTATCTATCTATCTAACTATTTTCATTTATGCACCTCTTCGCTATGGTAAATTAAGTCTGCTTGTATCACTATCAATCTATTCATCTATTTTAGCTCGTTCACTTAAAACAGAGAACACGAGATAGAGAGAGAAAGAAATAGAGAGCAAGGGAGGAGGAAATAAAAAGATGTGTAAATTGAAAGTTAAGAGTAAGAAACGACAATGAAAAAGAAAGAAAGAATGATGGAAAGAAAGAAAAAAAAGAAAGAAAGAATGAAGAAATGAAGAAATGTGTGTAAATGTGAAGAGACAACTTAATGAGGGGGTTCGAAAAAGACAGGAAGCCAGAATAATCTGAAAAAGGCGGAAATTCTATAAAAAAATATAAGTAAACAGTAAACAGATATTAAAAAGATAGGGAAAATAGCTACGAAACAATTAAAAAAATGAATCTTTTTGTTTGAGCTTGAAGATTGAGGACCGAGGCGGTTTCTTTAGCGCGAAGTTGTCGGCTGCACTTTGAGCAAGAAAACGAGAAAGCTATGCGAGATGAGCGTTAGGGCGCGCATGGATCAAAACTGGTGAAGATGTATTTGTGGAGAGAGGATGACAAAAAGGAGACAAGAGAAATGCTGAAAAAGAAAACCCCAAAAAACAAATCGACAACAACAATAACAATAGTAAGCAGAAGAAAAAAACAAACAATAAGAGAACATAACAAATAAGAATGATGAAAAAAAAAACAAAAAAAAAAACACCACCACCACCATGAACTTTAAAAACACTGTGTCTAAAGACTGAATTACTAAACCGATAAGGTGAGAAAATGGCTGGACCGGTGACATTTACAATAAGATGGACAAAATCAAACACGAATAGGAGGGAGAAATAGTAGCGAAAAGATGCATGGTGGGATTGAGTCTATAACGCGTCAGATATTAATGGCGTATTTAGTGATTATTTTCCTTCTTTTTTAAGAAGCTTAACAAAGTGTTAAGGGGACGCCTCGTAGCCCCAAATTTCCCAGATGCGTGAGAGTTGGCGCCAAAAGAAGCGCGTAACCAGAAATGGAATGAAGAACTGGGACTACGGTGAGGAAGGGGGGAGGGGACTACGGTGAGGAAAGGGGGGGGGGATAAAACAAACAAAGAGGAGTAGGTGGAAGATAGAGGAGGAAGAAGAAAAATGAGAAGATAAAAATAATGAAGAAGATGGCAAAAAAGAAGAAAGGAAGAAGAGGAAGAATGCACAAAAAATAAGAAGAATGAAGAAGAGAAGGACAATAAAAAAAGAAAAGAAACAGAGAAGGAAGAAGACAAAAAAGAGGGGGGCGCATTTATAAGACAATGAAAGAAAAAAGAAAAGAAAGAAAAAAGCTGAACAGAAGGAAGAAGAAAGAGATAAGAGGGAAAAGAAAAGATTACCAGAGAATAGAAAGCTAAAGTCCAGAGCCATGATGAACATGGCGTCAAAAAAGGTAAAAATGGCAGCGCAGAGAAGAGAGAACAATGTTAGGAAGCAAAATGGCGACGCGAAATATGGAGAAAAAAACACAAATATATAAAGAAATGGCATTTTTAAAAGGAAGATCTCTAACGACGACATCACAGCCAGCAACACACACAGACACACATACATTACTATTTAAGCTCTGAATATTTTAACATTCATAGAGCACTCCATCGGTATCTTAAATACTACTGATTCCAAACACTCAAAGTATATTATGACCCGGAAAGTAAACTCTCAGGGAATCAATAGTACCAAATACAGAATATATATATATATATATGTGTGTGTGTGTGTGTGTGTGTGTGTGTGTGCTTCAAGAGCGGCTACTAAACAATAGATCACCTACATGCAATAACTCAACTAATCGAAAAGTCCTTAGAATACAACAAACCACTCTAGCCTTTGTAGATTATGAGAAAGCACTGGACTCGGTAGAACACACAGTAGTCTGCAACTCAATGCGAGAACAAGGTGTTAACGAGAATTACATACAAATCATACGAAAATAGCACTGCAATAATTAGACTACATAAATATACAAACAAGATAAAGATAGCAAAAGGAGTAAGACAAGGGGATACAATATCACCTATACTATTTACAGCGAGCCTTCAAAGGATCTTTCGGAAAACTGATTGGGAGGGAATGGGAATAAACATAGATGGAGAATACTTAAACCACTTGAGATTCGCCGCTGACGTTTCCACGACGTCAGAACCATCCGGAGAATTATCAAACATTGACAGATTTAAATAGAGAAAGTAAAAAAGTAGATTTAAGGATGAACAGAACAAAGACAAAGGTAATGTTCAACGATATAGTCCCCCAAAAGATCATATAGATAGAGGGAGAGGCTCTAGAATGTAGTATGACATGAAAAATACATTGATTTCTGACAGATTTTGGAGCTCTATTTTCAAAAATCCCGTAATCAGCCTTTTGTTCATTATTATCTTCATCAATTAAATTTCTGAATATCATCATATATCCATAAATTAAATAGTGCTCTTTTTACAATAGGGGTGTTTTCCAGCGATCTAAAGGGCGTGATCTAAAAAAATGTTCCCGCTTCGCTCGCAGCACCCCCCCAATATGAATTTCGCTCCGACGGCTCTGTAACGGCACAATAAATTTATGAAACAAACCACAAATCAAACTATAATTTATTTTAATACAAAACTTAAAACTATATTGGCAATTTTCTAATTCAATATTTGTTTACTTTTTATCGTAACCTTAAATATCGAAAAGACATCAATATGATAGTTTTACATCCAAAAATGAGGCAAAAATAATATAAAAACATTTCAATTTTCCTGTAATGTGAAAATATGCATTTTTAATCAAAATATAACTTCCTATTTTAGCAGTATATTTCCATCGGCTGATACGAAAAAGGATAGCCATTTTTATTTTATTTTTTATTTAGTTGAAAAGGAAGTGACGTTTCATTTATTCTCGCTTCTCATTGGCTACGACCCACGACTGAGTCGTAAACAAATAGAATCATTCCTATCGTTAAGATCCAGTCGGCGACTGAATCGTAGAGCATTTTTCAAGTCGTAAGCACGATTAGGTCACAGTCGGACGGCGACAAATATGTCGGCTACTGGACTGAAAGAATCGGCGACTCGACGAAATCCAGTCGGCGACAGATCGTAAGTGCAACCTGTTAAGTCGACAGGCAATGTCGATGAGATAATCTTTACAAGCTTACAAACATAGTTACTTGTGGGACATGTTTTTCAACCAGCGCACAAAGGAAATTAATGTGTGTACAAAAGTTTAGTTACCTAAAATAATGTAGCAATGAATGAGTTGAATGTGTTTTGATTTAACCATTTCCAGCAACTTTAATAATAATAATAATCTGGGAATTAATGGATGTTAATTTATTTCGACATTACATCACATAAAAATAAGAAATACTCATTAATGCGTTATTTAATCGAACAACAAACTGAACAAAGTAGTTCAAAGTAGAGAATAAAACGTTAACTAATGCAATCATATTCGTACTATATTAAAACAATGCTAATACAGTTTTATTAGCCATGAGAGATGGACTGTGCCGTATCTTGAAACAATTTCAAGTTTACATTTACGTAAGCATTTAATGCGCACATAATTTTGTCACAGGGAAAAAACGTGCACAACGTAACATTTTTGCGTACACTGACTACAAAAGAAATAAGAGGGAACATAAATGGCTAAAGGCAGGAATGTAATTTATAAGTCGCAACGGGATAATGGATGTGCTTTTTAACGGATAATACCGTTGATCCAGCAGTAGTTGGTAAAGTTCAAAAAGATGAATCTTAGTGTTGACTGCTTTCTAGATTTGGGCTCTTGCTCACAGATTGAAAGTATCATTCGAGAGACGAGACTGTGCCTGGCAACGCGACCTCTGACGTCAGACGAATGTTTACCCTTACGGACTGTGTTGCACTTTTGCCAAATGTGTTTTTTTGCCAACTGGCTATTACTGGAAGCGACGTTCAACACTAACAACACAATCTGAGCAACTTGATTGGCGAGATTTTATTTGTTGATTTGTAAAAAGTTTAGAGAAACATACGAATATTTCGAGTGAGTGTCACTTAGAACCTTATTTTAAAAACCTCACCAGTGGAACACTTCACACTGTGTGAATGATTTGTGTTGGCACAAAAAAAAATATTGATATTTACTAAGATTTGCTTAGTACACTAGAAGAAGAAACGGAGTTGAAGTAGGAAGATTGTTTAACGCCAATCATCCAAGTGACGTGAACCTGCCTGTCTTATAAACCAACTAGTTTACCTGTGCCGTCAAAAATGACGGCATATATGAAATATATGGATACACATAGAGATTTGCATTGCCGTGAGATTGGGGAATAGCGATCTGTTGACCACAAACGAATGTTATCATTTTTTCTTTACTTGTTTTATTACTTAATTATATTATTCTTTGAATTCAGCATTTTCATTACGTCTTCAGAGAATAACATTCCATTTTACTACGTCAGTTGCGTCCCTTACCGTGACAGAGGACAAATGCACATTGCTAATTGTTATGTGTGGATATTCCAAATCCTGGCATTTGACTTGGCTCGAACACAGTTCTGTGCTTCGGTGAGAAGTACGCAACTATATCAGCTACTGCTAAGTAGGGTGGAACAGCCCACCTTTACAATCAGCATTCCAAATCCTGGCCTTTACCTTGTCTCGAACGCTGACCTCTGGCTCCAGTGAGGAATACGCAACTACTTCAGCAACCTCTAATTGGGGGTGGGGGCAAGCCAGCCTTTATAATCAGCATTAAAAACCCATAAGAACTGTGTGAATTCGCGCCTGGTACACGACGGTGTATGTGGTTTATTCGGACTAATTTCCACGACTTTGTGCTTTGTTTTTCTCGACGTTTCGGCCTTGTAGCCTCCGGCCTTCCTAGGGTGTCTGTCGTGTTCTATATTTGTCACTCCTGAACACAACGGCCAGAGGGTACA
>VCCN01005098.1:5424577-5435552 GCA_006491835.1 Architeuthis dux | reverse complement strand
GTCCACCTTGGAAGCCACCTATACGCGGTGCTGTTCTACAAAAAAACAAAAACAAAAAAATCACCCCAAACAAAATGGCTAAACAAATAATCTCTTCCTTCCCCATCCCCAAATAACTACTAGTAAGAGAGACTCCAACCTCTCGTTCTGACTTTTGGCATTTACCACGACGAAGGCGAAGACATATAATGTTCTCACACCGTCAGGAAAGTAGACGAGATGGAGACTCCATTGACCAGTAAGTAAAACCCAACTATACCCCTGGCTTTACGAAAATTTGCTTAGCAAGATGTGTTCGAAGGCATCAGAAAAGCCTAAAAAAACTCGGAAGAGTGTTACGCTAAGCGAAAAACTGGCAAGGAAAGAAAGGTTATTTTGGGGATATGGGAACGCTCAAAAACGTATAGATAAATGGTAATTGCCTCTTCGCTTTACGGTGTTTCTGCTTATGAAATGTTTCATAGGAACGCTCTAATATCGGATAGTATTAAGTTCAGTCAAGTCTGATACAGGGCCACAATACGAGATGATACCCAAACGTTTGTAGAACAAACTCTTTGGGAGGAGTACTCTTTGTGAGATAACTATATACATACGAAGGGGGCTACTTCGGAGGAGATGGTGGAAACTAGGTGTTAAGGTATATAATCTTTTCATGGTCAAATCCATGACTACGTAATACGGCTTCCAGTGCGAATTGAACTCACGTGTATGGTTTTCAAGACAAGATTACTAACTATTGCTCTACCGCTAACGTCTTTTTATATGAAGTCCACGCTTAAACGTATTTACGTGCATGGACGTACATGAATTTGTAGGTGTATATACGTGCATTTAATAAGCTGGCGTATTTGGGTATGTACAAACTCAGGAGCGTGTTTGCGGATGCTTTGATTTCTGTTTGCGTTCAGGAAAAACTGAAAATAGGATATCGTGACTTTAGAATCGAGGATGACCGCCCTCCATTCACGTAGATAAATACCAAAAACGTCCGTCGTGCAGGTGTTTCTTAGGTGAGAAAGTCACCTCGCGTTACAGGCGAGATTTCAAACAATTAACTCTCGTTCGCCAACGACACAACGGAGCCTGTCAATGGAGTATGAAAAATTAAGAGATCCTACAGAACTGGCACGGATTATTCAATGGAATAAAAAGCTTTCAAGCAATGACTTTGGGTTTTTTTTTTAATAAAGTGGAAGGCATTTCTGTTTTTTTTTCCCTTTTATCGCCCAGTTCGTTTTTTTCGTCCATTTATATCCGAGTTTCGTGAAGGAAAAGTAGGCGAGGTAATGAAAAAAGAAAGATAGAAAGATAGAGGATAGTAAATTGGAAGGAAGGGGGAAAGAAACGACAGAAAGTAAAAAGGCAAGCGATAGAGGAAACAGATGAATAATGAAGAAAATTGAAGGAAGGAGCGATAACCAAATTCTGCTGGCAAAGAACAAAGAAGGACTGAAAGAAAATTAGAAATGAAGGAAAACGGGTGAACGAATGAAAGATTTTAGATCCCGCAAGAAGAAAGAAAAAAAGATAGAATATGAAAAAAAGAACGAGAGGGGGATAAAGAAAGGAAGGAAAACAAGAAGATAGTAAAAATTAGCTAAAATAAAACAACATCAGTAAAGCATCCGATGAGGATCGAACTCACTACAATATCAACGGTCTGCCAGATTAGCTTAACGAATGTTACTTGGAGTCCGAGAAATGAAATGAAGGACCAAGCACGGTACCCCGATGATCTACTAGGTCATTGGACAATCTAATTTGATTTGACTGCCTGGGCAGTAAAACAGTGAATTGAATAAAGGGTTCGGTTCAAAATTCCGATATCTTCACCGAATACGACAGGCCCGAGGGTAGAACAGCCGAAACGTTGTGACTAAAACAGCTTTTTAAAAGAAAATGTATTTACACCGCTTAAGAGCAGGATCTTTTGCTATCCACATCTGAAGTTATACAATTTGAATTCCATTGCAGGTATTTAATTATTTAAGGTATTTAATGCAACATATTATTTAAAGAATGAACAAAAATACAAAACCACATACGATTTGGCTACGGCGTGTAAATACAAGATACTACCCAAAAGTTCCCGGAATTTGAACAGCACGCTCGAAGTGAATGAAGTTCGGACGTTTGTTTCTATCCTTTAGGAGCCAGCAGACAAGGGGACTAGTTCAAAGGAGACGGCGGAAAATAGGTGTTATGGTAAGTAATTCTTTATGGTAAAACTCCCTGAACTTTTGGGTAGCACCACGCACAGAAGAGTGCTATTTGCAAATATAACACCCATACACGTAGTTTTAATAGTTAAGTTACTAAGTTTATATTAGTACAGTATAAGGCCAAAATAGCAGGGCGGATCGAGATTATGTTACACTAATCTATTTTGCAAATGAAAATGTGGCTTTGTACCTGGGCACGAAAGCCGACCTCTGGCACCATTGGGAAATACATAACTATTTCAGCCACCAGCTTACAGTTCTACAATACATAATCTCCAAAAGAATGTCCTGTTCCAAATAAATGTTTACGTAATATCTGATTAACGTTAAAAACTTCATTCGGTTTATAAATTAAAAATAAGAAGTATTTTTTAAAAAAGATTCGGTATTAACTTCACTGAACAAATATTTACCATTTTCCCCACTATTGTCTATCATCTCTCAGGCAATTTAATAATGCCACCCAACTGGAACTTTTTATTCAGATGATTCTGCAAAGACCGAAATACATCGTAATCCGAAGATGCAATATCTGGTGAATACGCCGGATAAGAAAAGACTTCGTAGTCAAGCTGTAACAATTTTTCTCCTGGTTACTAAAGAAACATACGGTCTAGTCTAATACTAATACACCCTTTCTGTTAACTAATTGCGGTTGTTTTTCTTCGATTGTTGCCTTCATTAGATGTACTTGTTCGAATCAATCGTTTTCTTCTCGGGGAGGAGCCCACAGTAGCGGACGCCTTTCGAATCCCACCATATACACGGCATCACCTTTTTTTTTTTTTAGATAAAGATCGTCTTTTGATACGGTTAATGAAGGTTCATTTCGACGGCCCCATGTTGCATTCTAGTCAATATAGTGTAATGGTTAGTACGTCTGCCTCACATGCAGAAGGTCCTGGGTTCGATTCCCGGTAGGAGCAAAGTGTGGAAAACTCTTCATTAGGACAAATTTGCCTGTGCGCTCAGCAGCTAATTGTGTACACTCTAAGCTGTGTAATTAGGGTGGAGGTATCCCTCCGGTGGACTTGCATCCTGCCAAGGGATTGGTCATAAGAACTTGTAGGAATAAAGTCCTGGTCTCGGCCAGACTTGAGAGTTGCAAGGATCATTAAGCTGGCCCATGCAACAGAAACCGGGACTTCGTCACTGGACTCCAGGCTCCAATGGGAGTTCTCTTAAGAGACGGTTCGCTTTACCCTTGTTTATGTTTCCTTCTACCATGTGGTATAGTACCTACTTTTCATTGCCTGCACAAATCCTTTTTGAGTTTGATTCGCATTTTTACCTTTCTCAAAACAAAAAAATCATAATATGCTGCCAATGTTGCTTATTTTCTTGCCTCTTCAATGTTAGAAACAATAAACAAAAATACGCCAATTTTAATATTTTTTTGAAGATTCACGCAGACATGACAGTTGTCACAATAGAACCAAAGCCATCTTTTTGAATGAATGTTAGTTAAAGCTAAACGTTCCTAATGCCATCTACCGACAAAAGCAGAACGAACGTTTTGGCCAACCAAATACAATGGCGAGTAACATTCTAAAGCGTCATTTTAAACAGAGGTTTGACTATGTAGAATCAAATGAATCACGGATATAAAAATCCAAAGTGTAATGCAACGAATTTCCTGTAGACAGAACATTTTTAAAACATGCAAACCGGATAAAAAACCCACAAATAGAACAAAAAAGATGGTGGCTAGGAATTAAAATTAGAAAATACCTGCCTCTTTTTGACGAAATCTTGGTGTGTCACGTGAATATAATAGCGTCTAAAGTGAGCCTTTGGCGCCCCTTCTTTTAATCAACGCTTTCGATTCTAAGACGGAGGCCGTTTGTTTAAGTTACTTGGCAGTGATCACGAAGTATGGAAGCATGATTATTTGATAAAACAACGATTGGGTCGATCAAATACCAACTTCCTCCTATCGGAAAGATGTTCTGTATCGGCTTCAATTTATTGTATTGACATGGCTTCATATTTGGTTATTCCATTCTGGAATTTATCAAAATTTTTACCGAAAAAAATCCCAAAAAGTGAATCGGTTGAAGAGGAGATAGGGTGATACAATCAAAGTGGATTTGAAATGAAAAAAAGAAATATGTGATAAGAAGATAGGAAGAGAAGGAAAAAAGGAATAAAAACGTAAGAAACGGGAAAATAAAAAGGAAAAATAGCAAAAGAAAGAAAAGAAGAAGGAAAAGAGGAACGAATGAATGAAATGTAGAAAGAGGAGATGAGAGAAAAGGAGAAAGACATCGGCAAGAGAAGAGAATGAGATCTAAATAGAGAAATAGGGTAAAGTAAACATAATGAGAGAGAGAGAGAGATAGAGAGATAAATAAATAAAGAGAGAAAGAATGAAAGGAAAACAGGAAGATGGTAACATTAGCTAAAATAAAACTACATCAGTAAAGCATCCAATGAAGATCGAACTCACCACAATAGAAGCGGGTAAGAATATCACGTGGCTGAGGTAGTTACGTATTCCACAAGGGTGCCAAAGACTGGCGATCGAGCCCGGGTAAAAGAAAAATCAAGATTTCGAATGCTGATTTTCAAGGCAGACAGGACTTCTCCACTTAGAAATTTGGGGTCACAAAATCTTCCTAGTAACACCCCCCCCCCAATGTGGCTTCATGCCGTACTAAGATAAGCTTAGTAACATTCGAGGTAAATGAAAGGAGAGGGAAAGAGAGAAAGAGAAATGCCCGTTAGAATACACTAAACTTACTAAATATCAATATATTTATATCCCTTTCGACCGAATGACTTAGAGAAAGGTGTGGTGCTAACTTAATAAATAATCAGTCCTACCACCAGTCATCTTGACCATACTATTGTCTATGATTGTCAACATATAGTAGATAAGAAAGTACATAGGCAACCTCCCCACTCGTAATTGCTTTAATTAACTGATGTAATTATAGCAAAATGTTTGCTATAGAAACGAGAAAGAAAGTGAACACGACTAGTTTTCATTAGCGATTGCTATTACATAAAACCACTCCTAGGTGATTAGCACAATGCGATTTACAGAAGTAAGAACAATGCCAGTGATGGCTGAGCATGTCCTGGTTTAGACTTTGGGGCCCCACAGAAATTAAAAATCACAACATTTACACATCAAAGTCCGTTTATTTCATGTAATTGGAACTGACAAGTTATACATAGGAAGATTAAATGAGTTATATATCTGAAGTAAATACATGTAAATACATGCCTACAAAGCTCCAAGTAGAGTTTTAGTATACCCATACTCAAATTACTGTAGACCCGAATTACAAGCAGTAATTTGATTAATTTATTTAAAACAACTAAAGACATTATAATGAAATAAATTCCAAAATGAATTCCAAACAGTAATTATTAATGTATTTCTTATTAAAGAAACTAATGTTTTAATTATTATATTTTTGTATAGTGTGAGCTCGGGGCAATTACGCCCTTATAAATCCGGCCCTATGGTTGAGTCAGCTAAATACATATAAATATAGACCAATGGTTAGAAGCCATAAAGCTGATCGCATTCACCATCGTTCTGAGTCTCACCATATTTTTGCCGTTTCGTCCGCCATGACAAGTAGACCGCCACCATCTTAATTCAGCAAAATGACGATACAATTAATAAAGAAAATTGCCGTCTGACTCGTGGAAGGCAAGTGATGATGAGTTCCTTGCAACATAGACTCTCACTTGTAGACAATCAATTAGCCAGACGTTGGTGACAGTACCGGGGAAGGAAAGGGGTGTTATGGGTCGGGAAAGAGTGCTCAAGTAAAGTGTACACTTCCAAGCATTTGATAATTGTTCCTTGGCTTTGCCTCTTCTTCTGGGGAAAACGTTTGATTGGTTAACAGATGATGATCGATGGTAGAGAAATGGTTCGGGGAAAGAGGTATTGGTAGTGGTGTATGTGTGCTGATGAGCAATGGTCGAAAATAGATGGATTGTGTCTCTTCTCAGGCTTGCTCTCATGAGTGAAAAATAATTGTTTGCTGCACAGGGTAACTAGATTGGCACACTGGAAAGTAAATGTATGTATCTATCTCAGTCTGTTCATATCTATCTATCTATCGTTACTGAACTTAACACAAAGATACAAATATTGGTCACCTATTAAAGAGCAAACTAGTGAGTAGTAATGGTATGTGTGATTAGCTTACTAGAAACTCCACTTAACCTAGTTGGTTAAATGTGAAGCACCCGGGTTGGATCAAACCCAACACGGTAGTAAGGGTCAAGGCGAGCTTGCTAACTACTACTTCACTTCCAGAAAGGTGTCTCAAATGATATTTAATGAGCTTATCTTAGTACGGCACAAAGCTATAAGTGTCGGTCACCCAGTGAGAATTGAACTCACTACATTATTGATGGATCTAATGGTCTTGGTGATCATTATAGCAAAGCGAGACGTCTTAAAATATACTTATTAAGCTTAGTACGGCACAAGGCCAGAAGTGTAGGACACCCAGTCATTCTAGGAGCCTACCAATTGACTATAAAAAGCAGTACAACGAAGACATTTATCATCTATTTTAATTATGTTATAATAGAATTGGCTACTAACACCGTTTAGTTTTACTCCTTAATCTTCTTTATCGCCTTATTTTCTAGTCGCTATAAAGTGCTGGCGTGATGTCCCGTCTTCCGGCTCCATTCGATGAAATCCTACTAGTAATTTGCAATAGGGGTAATTTTGTTTATTTATTTTTCTTCGTTTCTTTTTTGTTATTTCGACTGAAATTTTGCACGGTTTGTAAGTATAGGACATCCAGTTTACGCCAAATAAAAATAACTTTTAGTCATTCTATCGATTTTTCATTCATTCTTTCCCACCGGTAGTGATCTAGCAGACGAGTATTGAATGCCAATGGACTGACAACAAAGTGATAAAAATGCCCGAATCCAGTAACCCTGTACATTTTATTGTAATAATCTTTGTGTTATGATTAAGAAAAAAGATTGTAGATAATTTTCAACTGAAAATTATTTGCTATACAATATAAACTCTGAGGTAAGTGTGGTTAAGAAATCCATGTTTACACTTTTTAAAAAGCGGCGTCAAATTCAGCCTTTGTCTTTTTAAAGAAAAGATGTATTTATATAGAAAGCATACAAAACAATATTAGAAACGGGAACAGTTAATAATAATGATAATAATTCTTTTCTATGGCATTCTATTGAATATATTACTACTATCATCACCCAAGCTATTATCTTTAAGACACCTCACAATACAAAAGCTAACCTTACATAACCCCAGAACATCTTAGGCAGGGCCGATCCTAGGGTTCCTGGCGCCCTTTAAAGAATCGTATTATCTTATTTATTTATGTTTTACAGTGAGATGTTAAAGAACATCTGCTTTTCCAGATGAGCCACAACCTACCCCACATTTACACGTTAACAACAACTTTGAATGATTCATCAGAAGCTCTACGTGATAACACTATTTTCACAACTCTTTAACTGCCACTCTGTTATTGGTTTATGGTTATGGCTGGTGAGATTCTGCAGTAAAAAGAAACCCAAAACACAACAAAAAACGTGTTTTTGCAACCAACGTCGACATTTGCCCACTTCCGGCGTTTACAAAGTGCGATCAACGTAGACATCATCTTTAAAAGTCCAACGACTTCCCACGTGACTTACTGCACATGCGCAGTTCTCTCTTTTTTTCTTCTTTTTTTAATGGCAAGTTTCATCCTCGCTTGTCCCGAAGAAGAAGAAGAAGAAGAAGTGAAATTTAAATAAAACAAAAATCAGACAAGAAAAGGTCTGTCTGGAATGCCATTTAAATAAAATAAATCATGTCGAAACAGAATAAAAAGAAAACAGACGACGCGTTAGGGAAATAAAAACAAAATCAGAAGGAAGAGAAAATTGTTTTTAAATCGAAAGTTTAGTGCTAAACATTTTTATCCGGATAAGTGGAGCATTGTGTATCGATTCATTCGGACCTGTTTCCGAATCAATCAATGCATAGGTCAGTAGTTTCCCAACCTTTTCCCTCTTTCTCATTCACTCTTACCTTGCGGAGAGCCACATTGCACACTTTAGGATTCACTTGTATAAATATTTACTAAGTTTAGCTTAGTCTTTACTTGGTGTCTCGTAACCAGGGCTACCACTCTTGGTATGTATATATATTCCGTTTCACTCACTGTACACAAAAAACTACTTGCAGACAGCGATTCTACTAAGTGGTACCTGTCTGGGAAATGTTAAACAAGAAGAAATAAACACTTCATCCAAATAAAAATAAAGATGAAAATGAAGCAGCATTTCAGTATTTGGATTAAATTTGATTAATTTCTTAAAATTATTTAGTATTTAAGATGTTTTCCTTTATTAGGTACTTTTATGGATGATTTGGTACGTTTCGGCCTAAGCTTTTGGTAAATTTGCTGAAAACTCTGTGGCCGTTCTGCTCACTACTGTGGGACACCTGGTCTGCTAGACCAGGTCGTTAATCATTACTCCACATTGAGGCGCCTCTGCTATATTTAGCTTGGTCTGAGACAAGGCTACGTGAAACAAATTTTTTTTAATTGAATTAACAAACACAAACAACAACAATAATCTATAATCACGTTTTTTGTCCCAAACCATTAAAGAATAGGATCTTGATAATGGTTAAACGAATAGCTAAAAGCGCTCGATCAACAACTTATGGACAGTTCTTGCATAGATAATCCACCGGCTTACATTCACTCGTACGGAAACAAGGACTCTCAAGTAAAAAAAATAAATACCATTCATTGTGTGTGTCCTTCAATCAAACTTGTATTAATCTACATTATTAAACATACAAATAAACATACACTCACAGCTAATATACATACATACATACATATATATATTGAGAGAGAGGGAGAGAGAGAGAGAGAGAAAGAAATGAATGCAATCATCTGTGTGTAATGTTTTGATCTCGTCTGCTCAGATTGTGACAGCGTCCAAGCAACCGATATATGACGTCAAAAGAAAACAGAGTCAATAAAATTCGATAATTTAGACTTCGACATTTAGACTTCAAGGGGCGCGATATATTTACATAAGTATATACGTAGATATCACTATATCTATCCATGGGACGGTTCTTGCTTAGTGGTTAAGAGGATGATCAGTGTTCGAATTCAAATAAATGTTAGGATTTGAACGCTGATTTTCATGACGACCAGCTGCTCTCGTTTTAGACATTTTTCATATTCCGTTTCTCTCTCTCTGTACACAAAAAGACTATTTGCAGACAGCGACTGGTACCTATCTGAAAAACTGTTAAATCATGATATCCATGCAATTTCCTTATTGGTCAGTATATTCAAGTATCTGTGAAGCCTGTGACATCCAAATCTCTCCTTGTATACCCGGCTGTTCATTCTCTAGAGGAAATCTTAAAATACCTGTATCTCCATACACTTCGCCCAGGCTTGCCGCCTAGCGGGGTCACTTCTGTGTCGTTCCATTGTCTATGTGAACTGAAGTAAGCCATTTATATCACTGTATGCCTTGAGTGAATATTGGTGAACCTAATTTCCTCTGTGTATGGATGAAATTGTTCGTCTACGCTTTAAAAGCGATTGCTTGAAAAGTGTGAAAATAAATCTTGAATGCTGATTTTCAAGGCAGTTAAGTCCTCTCCATTTGGCGGATTATCGCAACTTCTTCGGATTAGAATCATACTAAGCTAGACTTACTGTTAGGTTGGTGCTAAAAGTTCCAGCAATTATTTGACAAACTTTTATTCATATAAAATCATATAATCACATCATTATTCAGTCATCAACGTTTTCCCCTGGCTTTCTATGACTTTACGTCGCCGTTCAGCTAAATTGTGTATTCCATTATAAAAGAACAATTCCGCTTTTGATTCGATGAATTATTCGATTAATTTTTCAATACAGTGAAAATGATAAATGTATAGATAGATAGGCAGACAGCTAGCAAGCTAGCTAGCAAGCTAGCTAGCAAGATAGATAGATAGATATAAACAAACTGAAAAAGATTGAGAAACATGTATCAACTGGTAAATAAATAGATACACACAAGATGTTACCCAAAGGTTCGGGGAGTTAGACCATGAAAATAATTTACTCCCCCTACCTCCTAGTTGTCACCGTCACGTTTGAAGTAGTCCCCTTGGGCATGTGTACATAAAATGATACTGCTCACAGAGGGTAGCGGCAAAAGTACGTACTACATTCAATTCGAGCGAGCTGTTAACATTCCCTAAACTTTTGGGTAGCACCTCGTATAAATTGAGATAGTTGAATATTTGTGTGTGTGTGTGTATGAGAGAGAGAGAGAGAGAGGGGGGAGAGGGGGGTGCACGCATAAGGAGATTTTAGATTAGTAGTAAGAAGTACGCTAGCTAGCTAGATAGCAAAAGAGTTTCCCTTCCACCACCTCTTGTTTCTTTACTTTTATTTATTATAGAGGAAGTTGAAGAAGGAATGTGTGACGTCACTGTAATTCCAACGGAAAGTTAACATAGACTCGTGCTTATTTTAATTCACTTACTATATTTGTTTTATTTTCGTTGCCAATAATGAACAATGGTTGACTAATGGCGTAATTTGTCATAAAATGCAACATATCTATAGGTCATACTTGTGTTTATTACGAAAAAATAAAATGTTGCATGAATGAGAAATACTATCACAATGGACCTTTGTTACACCCCTAATTAGATAGAAAATGACAGACAGATAGATAGATAGATAGATAGATAGATAGAT
>VCCN01005098.1:4954937-4965640 GCA_006491835.1 Architeuthis dux | reverse complement strand
ATCGTAATTTGCTATAAAACCCTACAGCAGGGTTTCCCAACCTGGGTGATATCGCCCATCGGTGGTCGATTTCAACTGTTGGGTGTGCGATGAGCAACTGAACAGAAAATGGTGGGCGATTGGAAATTTTGGTGGGCGATATAGGATTTTGAGTATTAAGAAGGTATTTCAACATCTGCTACCCGAAAAATATATTCAAAGGAGATATGCAAAGAACCTGTATTAAAAAAAACAGGAGGCTAAATGGGAATAACTAGGCCACATTCCTAGATAAGATATAAACATCCCCACAAACAAGGAACATTTTGGTGTTTTCTATAGTTTTGAGGAGGGTCATTAACATTCAAATGGTTCATCGGGCGAAATAACATTTCTTTTTTTTTTCGAATATAAATCAGATAAGGGAAGACCAAGAACAACTTTGCCAGTAAAATTAAGAAGTGACCTCAAGATAAACTCGCCAACGCCGCCAGCACCGAGAGAGATCACACATACTATGACCTATAAGAACTCTGACGACAGGCTGTAGACAAGGAGGCGCGAACGACAATGTGTCTTATGTGCAACCAAACTTCAAGCAACGAAGCCATGAAGCTTTCACGCTTAAAGTATCATTTATATTCTAAGCATGTTATATTTCTTACAACTTAAAACCTCATTCGAAAAGTGGAAAACGTTGATCTCGGAATTTCAGAAAGCAACTACGCAGCAAGATAACGGGATGATTGCGTCGTACAACATGGCGTTACTGGTAGCAAAGGCCGGTAAGTCCCAAACTATAGGAGAAACATTACTTCGACCTGTTATTGAAGAAGTTCTCTCGACTGTAATGCATAAAAAGCCTGACACAATTATCAAGACAATTCCACTTAGTAATAACACAATTTATCGACGTATAGATGAAATGGCCATCGACGTCAAACATCAACTCATCCATAATCTCCAGAGTTCTGAATTTTCCATCCAAGTTGATGAATCAAGAGTTATGGGAAGTCAATGCTTGATGATAGTGCATGTTCGTTTTTTTAATGAAAATATTCAACCTTGTGAGGAGATGCTGTTCACTGATCAATTGTTGCTTGACTCAAAAGGTACGTCTATTTTATATTTATTGAAGCTATTTTTTAATGAACATAACATCCCATTGAACAATATTATTGCCTGTGCATTTGATGGAGCGCCTGCTATGGTAGGTACGGAGGTTTCTCTTCTCTCTTAAAACTTAAACTTTCGCATCTTGTTTTAACAGTTCACTGTGTGTCTCACGATGCTGTAGGGCCAACAGCATCGTGAGACAACGGTCTAATTGCATATGTGTATAGTTTTTAAAATGTTATGTCTACTCATATAAGCTACATTTTGTATACATCTTAACTCAACAGCAGAATTCACATTTTGTATACATCCTAACTCAACAACAGAATTCGACACCTCGTGGTTTCCCGCAAAACCGCTCCGATCAGCAGATACAAAAATACATCATTTAAGTCTCAGAGAGACCATTACAATTGTGAAAAAACGAAATAAATCAACATCATACCTTTCCACTCCCATGGCAGTCAATAATTCAAAATATTTCCACATAAAATCATCAGAGATACACACATCTCAACAGTTACACAAGGCGAAAATCTCGCCTTACCAGGACTGCTCTTTCGTCCTGAACAAAATATCCCAGGGCATACTCTTTCGTCGTGCCTCATAATATCCTTTGACTCGCTAAAAGCTAAAACGGCACAACAAAAAATGAAATCGACTTCATAATAATTGACAAGATCGATAACATTAAAGACATTACCGTTATAAACAACATAGACATAGGAAGCGACCATAGAATGGTATAGTGCAGAACTAAATTTAACTTTAAACTGAAAAAAGAACAGATGCCCTAATAAGATAGAGATAGAGAACAGTACCAAAGTAGCGATAGAGAACAGATTTCAGGCCTTGTGGAATAGCAACAGCGACATAGAGCAAAAGAGTAATAGTCTGACAAATATAATTAACGAAGTGGCAGAGATGGTAGACAAGAATACAAGTAGATACTCTAAAGCAACATTAAACCCGGAAACAGAGGGAAAATATGAAGATAAAAATTAAGAGGACGAAATAAAAAAAAAGCAGAACTTAGCAAATTAATAAATAAAAGAACGAGAAAAGAAAAAAGAAAGACAGACACGAAGAGGATAACAGATGCTATCAGAAAGGGGAAGGGTTTAAAACACGCCCGATCCGCAGATCATACCGGCAAACAACAGATGCTTGTACTAAAGGATAAAAATGGCAAAATTATCAAAAATAGGGACAAATTGACAAAAGCAAGTGAAGAATGCTATGAAGATTTGTACGCTTCAAAAATAAAAAATAAAATACCACAGACTAATAAACCTATAGATACTAGTGACATCCCAACATAACAGTAGAAGAAATAGTATTTGCACTAAGAAATATGAAACTCGGTAAAGCCCCAGGCGGGGATGGCATAACGACAGACCTACTAGAAGATGCAGGTGAAATCTTGCACAAAGGACTAGAACAGCTATTCACGCAATGCATAAGAGAAAGAAAAGTTCCTAAAAACTTCTATCTAGGAATAGTAATGCTTCTCCACAAGAAAGGAGATAAGTACGATCTTGGCAACTACCGCCCTATTTCACTATTACCTAACATATATAAACTATTCACAAAAATAATCACAAACAGACGACGGAAATCAGCCACGCGAGCAGGCATGCTTCAGAAGCGGCTACTCAACAATAGACCACCTACATGCAATAAATCAACTAATCGAAACGTCCTTAGAATACAACAAACCACTCTGTTTAGCCTTTGTAGATTATGAGAAAGCATTTGACTCGGTAGCACACACGGTAGTCTTCAACTCAATGCGAGAACAAGGTGTTAACGAGAATTACATACGAATCATACAAAACATATACGAAAATGGCACTGCAATAATTAGACTACATCAATATACAAACAAGATAAAGATAGCCAAAGGAGTAAGACAAGGGGATACAATATCACCTAAACTATTCACAGCAAGCTTTGAAAGCATCTTTCGGAAAACTGACTGGGAGGGGATGGGAATAAACATAGATGGAGAATACTTAAGCCATTTAAGATTCGCCAATGACATTTCCATGACAAGAATTACAAAACATGTTAACTGATCTAAATAGGGAAAGTAAAAAAAAGTAGGCTTAATGATGAACAGAACAAAGACAAAAGTAATGTTCAACGATAAAGTCCCCAAAAAGGTCATAAAAATAGGAGAGACTCCAGAAGAGGTCAATGAATACATCTACCTAGGACAGGTAATAAAGCTAGAGAATGACTGCGAAATAAAACGACGCATAACGATAGGTTGGAAAGCATTTGGTATGAATAGAGACATTCTCAAGAGCACCTTACCAGTGTGCTTAAAGCGTAAAGTATACAACGGTTGCATAATACCAGCCATGACTTACGGGTGCGAAACATGGAAAGTAACAAAACGAGCTGAAAACCAACTCAGAATAGCACAAAGAGCCATGGAAAGAGCAATGTTAGGGATAACTCTAAGAGATAGAAAATATCAACATGGATCAGAGGGGGGACTAGACTGAAGGATATTATACAAATAATTAAGCAGCAAAAATGGAGATGACAATAAATGGGAGGGGGAAGACTAACTGACTGATGCCCAATGGACAGTAAACGTAGTAGGAAAAGATCAGGCACAAGATGGAGGGACGAGATTAAAAAAGTTTGCTGGTAAGAGGTGGCAGAGGTTAGCACATGATAGGTCATCATGGAAGGAGTTGGGAAAGGCCTTTGTCCAGCAGTGGACTTATAACGGCTGATGATGATGATATATCAGCAGCAGCAGCAACCATCATAAGTCCACTGCTAGACAGAGGCTTTTCCCATCTCCTTCCATGACGATCGCGACTGCGCTGACCTTTGCCATGTTACCGTCACGTATTTGGTCTTTTCCTACTGTGGTTTACTGTCCCATGGGCACCAATCTATTGACATTTTGCTCCATTAGTTGTCATTTCCTCTTGCTAAGTGTCCAGCCCGTCTCCATTTTTGTTGCTTAATTATTTGTATATGTGTATGTGTGTGTGTGTGTGTGTTCTATAATGAGCTGTATGACTTTTTTGTGTCTCTGTCCGTGACAATGGACTCTTCCACTTAAAGGTAACACTTTTGCTGATTAAAATATCTCCTACCCACCAGCAATGAATTCTTCCAGTGAAACGAGTTCAGTATTTATTTTCCTAAAAAGAATCATATCATAGAAATTCAAATATATCCGTGAATCTTTTCACGGGGAATAACTCGAATATGTATATTTCGTGTGTGTGTGTGTGTGTGTGTGTGTGTGTGTGTGTGTGTGTGTGTGTGTGTGTGTGTGTGTGTGTGTGTGTGTGTGTGTGACACTTTTCAGTTAGCGCACAGATACTAAAGTCTGATCTTGGGCAGAAGTGCCGGGGCGACACTTTGATCCTAGGCAGAGCGCACAGATACTCTGATCCAAGGCAGAAGTGTCGATCCGTACGTAAATAATCCCATCATTTTGGCGGGTATTATGCTAATCAGATAATATTTTAAAGGCATTTACTAAGCTTATATTACTGTGACACAAGACTACAAGTTAGGGGCACCCAGACAGAATCGAACTCACTACAGTAGTACTGGTATCCTAGGCTGACTTACTAACCGTTTCTCCACGGCAAGATACTTTTAGCTTTGTATGGCACAAGGCTAGAAATGTGGGGCATCTAGTGAGGTTCGAATGATCTGCAAGACTAACGCACTAACTATTGTCCCACGGTGAGGTGTCCATCTCTCTTCATATATCCAAAGGATTTTGGAGATAAGAATTGAGAGATATGCAGGGAGGACTGAGAGAGAAGTTCAGCGAGTGTGTGAAAAGAGAGGGAGAGATACACGAAAGAGAAAGAGAAAGACAAAGAGAAAAAAAGGAAAATAAAGTCTATAAAAACAAAATGACAGAGAGCAAATAGAGAGGGGGAGAATATGAAAGAGAAAGAATTATGAGAGAGAGAGGGGGGATTGAGAGAGAGAAGGGTAGGAAACTGGCATAAAAACAGTGAGAGAAAAAAGAGAAAAGATTAAGAGAAGGAATGAAGGAGAGAGAGGATAAACACGAGCAAGAAAATGTAGGCAGGACGTGTGGTCGGGTTCAAGGGTGGGGTCTGAATTACACTGGGGGTATTGAGGTGGATGGGCGTCCTGGCAGGCACTGTGACACTGACACACATTCACGTTGGCCCTTAGCGGACGTGGAACGGGAAATGAAAGATTAGGACAGGCCCTGTTGTAGTTTTGCCAAGACGACGATAAAAGAAAGCACACGAACGAAGGGGTGGAAAGAAAAAAAGAAAGAAAGAAAGAAAGAAATAAAGAAAGAAAGAAAGAACGAAAGAAAAAAGAAAAACGTACAATAAGGTGGAAAAGAAAGAAAGAAAGTAAAAGGAAAACGTACAATAAGGTGTGAAAGAAAGAAAGAAAGAAAGAAAGAAAGAAAGAAAGAAAGAAAAAGGGAAAAAGAAAAACGTACAATAAGGTGGAAAAGAAAGAAAGAAAGAAAGAAAAAGGAAAAACGTACAATAAGGTGGGAAAGAAAGAAAGAAAGAAAAAAGAAAAACGTACAATAAGGTGGATAAGAAAGAAAGAAAGAAAAAAGAAAAAAGAAAAACGTACAATAAGGTGGAAAAGAAAGAAAGAAAGAAAAAAGTAAAAAGAAAAAAGAAAAATGTACAATAAGGTGGAAAAGAAAGAAAGAAAGAAAGAAAGGAAGAAAAGAGAAGAAAATAAATTAAAACGTAGGAGGGAAAGTAAGGAGAGGGACTCAAGAGGGGAGAAAAGAAATTATAAAAAAGAAAGAAAGGGAAAAAGTGATAGACAAGCCTGGCTGCTGCAGGGTCAAACCAAATATGATAAATGTTCCTTAATATCTAAGACTTGTCAATTTAGCTCAGTTAGTAAGACACCAGCATAGCCATCACTAGTTCAAATCACGGTAGTTGAACGAGGATTTTACATATCGGTTTACACCCCAAATTCTTGTGAAGATTGTTGTTCGTGTTCTTGTTGTTCTTGTTACGGTAGGAAAGTAAAGTCAACTCCTGACTTTGTTTTGGAGTTTGATAAAAGAAAGAAAGAAATTTTAGAAAAAAACGGAAGAAGGGAGAAAAGAAAGATGGAAGGACAAGGGAAGAAAAGAAAGAAAGAAAGAAAGAAAGAAAGATACAAGAAAGAGATAAAAATGTAGAAAAGGAATAAAGAAACAAGGGAAGAAAAAGAAAGGAAAGGGTAAAGAAAGAAAAACGTATAAGAAAGAAAGACAGAGAGTGAAGAAAAATAAATTAAAACGTAGGAGGGAAAGAAAGGGGGGGAAAGAAAAAGAAAAGAAAGGGAAAGGAAAGGGGAAAGAAATTAAGAGAGTAAAAGAAAGGCAGTGATTTAAACTCCACCTCAGCCCAAATATTAAATTAATACTTCTATTAGAAAACCATCAACCGAAACTGTCACCAAAACTGTCAACATAGGTTTCTTTCAGTTTTCAAGTAGATCTGACTGGCTGGCTATGTATATATGTATCGCGCGTGGAGGCGGTACCAATGGGGGTAGAGCGTTGAAAAAATAGGTTTTTATCAGGGGGTTCAATTTTCAATGTAAGTTTGTGTTAAATTGAGAACTTCTCAATTCGTTGATCACCTCTTGTTCCAATCTTTTAATTGATCACCCCCAACACTGCTGCCAAAAGACATCGGTTTCTATTGAGTGACTAACCAGACTTGTTAACATTAATGTTAAGACTTCTGTCAGTATTACACAAACATTATATAGACCGATAATAATGAAACAATATGTATTTGGAACATCTTATTTTAGTGTGAAAAAAAGTATACAATTTGTATATACAAGCACACATCATAACACATCGTATTTACACAATATCTAAGGCCTTAAACCTTTTTGCGGTGAGGTAATAAACATCATAATTCTTCTTAAAATCATTTGAATCTGTTGATAGCACTAGATATTCCGGTAATCTATTCCAAAGTCCTACCACTCTATTGCTAAAAAAAGAATTTTCTGATATTCAATCTACTTCTATTTGCTTCTACCGTATATGTGTGCAAGAATTATGATGTTTATTACCTCACCGCAAAAAGGTTTAAGGCCTTAGACATTGTGTAAATACGATTGTTATGATGTGTGCTTATATGTACAAATTGTATACTTTTTTCACACTAAAATAAGATGTTCCAAATACATATTGTTTCATTATTATCGGTCTATATAATGTTTGTGTAATACTGACAGAAGTCTTAAAATTAATGTTAACATATCTGGTTAGTCACTCAATAGAAACCGTCACTTGTACCCCCTTCTAGTAAAGAAGACATCAGGGTTTACTACATCTAAACCACGCATAATCTTGAATATTTCTATTAAGTCTCTCTGATCCCTCTTATTTTCTAACGATTTTAATCCTATTTTAGCCTGTTTTCATAACTCGTATTTTTTAAATTCTGGTACTAAATTAGTTGCAAGACTCTGGACTTTTTCTAAAGGATTTTGTTATCTCTCTCCAAGTATGGTTACTAGGTCGTGTTGCTACTATTAACACTAGTTCCACTAATGCTGTAATGTATTACAATCAATGTGTTACTTATGAAACATGGAGTAACAGTAATAGAACGATCATTAATGCTAATGGCTCAAATCTGTCTACATAATACTAAAAGTCTGGTTTAGTTTATCTGTGACCTATAAGTAGGCGAAACGGTGCATTGTAGCCAGAGGTATTGAATTAAAGTACCCCTAAAATGCCCTAATTTAAAGAATAAAAACATCCGGTTGATTTGCAACTGAATGATAATTGCATGAGTTCTACGTTCTCGCACACCTCTATCTATATCATAATGACCGATTAAATGCTATGTATAGAGTAATCTCCCTTGTTTATTTATTTGCAAATGCGTTAAATCCAGGTTCATTCCGTTCACATCAGATTGCACTCATTTCCTCGCAATGGGTGATCCAATGGTTCATGGGATTGTTTAATTTTCAATAAAACCGCAGCCACGAATGAAAGTGTGGTGGAGGGGGAATTTTAATACTTGAAATTTAAAAAGAAATACTTATAAAGTATATAAATAGATTTAAGACAAAAAACGCTAACAAGTTAATTGTCTTGAACTCGTAAAAACTTTGCTTTCACTAAAAGAGAGAGGGGTGAGAGAGAATCGGGTGAGGGTGATGAGTAGAGAAAGAGAGAGTAGATAGTTTGAGAAAGAGAGAGAGAGAGAGAGACTGTGTAGTTGATCTTCACTATAATCCAACATACGTACACTAGCCTCAATCCCCGAGTGATAAGTGACGAATAGGGGCTACGATTCAGATAATAATTGTTTTAGATATATTAAGTCTCGCTTAGTCCGGTGCCAAATATGTATTGGTTTGACGACATTAAAGAACAAAATATAGATTTCTCCGTTTAAGTTAAGTTTGGCGCATTGAAACAAATTGAACGGTGATACAACCGCCTGTACTTCAGCATACAATAGAGATGCTCACACATATATACCGTCCACAATGGTAGGAGAACATGAGAGAGAGAGAGAGAAAGAGAGAGAGAGAGAGTTAGGGTGATGAGAGAGGGAGAATCGAGTGAGGGTGATGAGAGAGAGAGAGAATCGGGTGGGGTGATGAGAGAGAGCGAGAGAGAGAGTTAGGGTGATGAGAGAGGGAGAATCGAGTGAGGGTGGTGAGAGAGAGAGAGAATCGGGTGGGGGTGATGAGAGAGAGAGAGGGAGAGAGAGAGCGAGAGAGAGAGAGCGAGAATCGAGGCAGGGTGATGAGAGAGAGAGGGGGGCGTAGAAAAAGAGAGTAGATAGTTTGAGAAAGAGAACAGAGAGAGAGAGAGAAAGAGAGAGATTTTAAAAAACAAAGATATCCTTAGCGTTTTTGTGTCTAAATAAATAAAAGTATGTATCATTAAATCTGTTAGCCAATACTGACACTTCTCTGTTCTTCAGCCAATGACGCACAACAGATTTCTTTTCGTATTTGTGCTGAGTATGATATACTGAAAATGTTAGTGACTTTAAAAAAAAATATTGATTGTATTTATCATGCAGTTATTATTTGTAGATTGATGTGGCCTTCATTTGCCTTCAGGCCCGTGCAAAGCTGGGAATAGGCCCAGGCCAGATTGGAAATATTAGGCCCCATTTCAAACTGCTCATTAAGTATTTTTGCAATCAGTACTAAATGCATATGATTTATTTATGGGCATATACATGCACATGTAGTGTACATGAAGTACTTACAAGTAACAGAAGCGAATTTTTTAAAAACTAGAATGATATATATAAAGATAATGCCAATTTTTATCAAAATGTATATAAGTCAATAAAATACAGTACCGTAATGATCTAACCTCACCGGATCGAGCGGACTTCCCTAATTATATTCTGCCACTCGACCTGGTTTTGCATAGCTGTTACGAGTTCTTTCTTTTGCAGGTTAGTATCGCTACAGACTTGGTCCAAGTATGTTTTGCATGCACGCCCTCTTGATCTTGCCTCCTGGGTGGGTTCCCATATGAGCAGTTGGTGCAGTGTTTGATTTTCTACTCTACAGCAATGCCCGATGAATCTTAGCCTGCGAGTTCTTATCACACTGGAGATGCGATTAAGATCTCCATATACATAATTATTTGTGTTTCGCTTTTTCCATGAGATGTCTTGTGCCATTCTCAACAGTCTTGTATAATTTCCATCAATGCTTTTGGCTTTGACTGTTAGTGTCAAACATTCAGTACCATACATCAGGACACTTTCCACTGTACCTCTGAAGAATTGGACATGACGTTTTCTACTTACAGTTGATTTCCATACGTTCTGCATTTTATTAACTACAATCCATGTCATTCCAATTCTTGTATCTACATCTTTTTTGGTAGTGTTTATCAAGGCACCAAGGTACTTGAAATCATTAACACAGTTGAGATGTTTTTCACTTAGTGTAACCTTCATCCTGATAGTATACGATATACTCAGTGTTGGTGTCATTTACATGGGGACCAATAGTTTCAACTACTAATTCAACTCGTAGTAATAATAGTTGTGCCTTTTCGATTGTGTCAGAAACTAAAGCGATATCATCTGCATAGCATGTATAGGTAACATTTATTTACGGATGTCTAGTACACCGACGGGGATGTAAGATAAAACCTGTTTGATATTGTTATTCCCATTGCATAGTGTGAGAATGAATAGTGGAGGTGCTAAAGTATCACCCTGGAGTACTCCTGCTGATATTTCAAAGAAATCTGTTTTGCCATCTGGGGATAACGCTTGTGCTTCTGTGTCTTCATACAAAATATTTACCGCTTTTATGATTTGTACAGGCATTACATAAGTCTCCATTGTTTCCATAAGTTTGCCTCGATGAATCGAATCAAAAGCTTTGTTGAAGTCAACAAATGTCAGTACAGCCGGTAAATTCTTTGCTTTGATACCCTCCATATGTTGCCTTGGGGTCAATATCTACGCAAGCGTAAATCTGTTCGGCCGAAAACCATTTTGCTTCATACGCAGTGTTGGTTCTAGGCGGCGTCTTATTATGAGCATTGTAATAAAAAGCAGTAAATACAATAGAACATTCATGTTTAA
>VCCN01005098.1:4756030-4768552 GCA_006491835.1 Architeuthis dux | reverse complement strand
TTTAACCGAAAGGTATAATAACACTTTTGGACAACTGTTACACTCCATGGTTCTAAATATACGTTGTCTTGTACAGAAACATTTAATGAAAAATTAACAAGATGTTCTTTGTCCGTCGTATTTAACCAGACATGCATAAATGAAGGATTGCTGCACAAATATACATAACCCTCCCGCCTGCGCGATGAAGTTTCAAAGGAGAACACACAGACGACCCCACCCTTGAAACCAAGGATTTGCATCCTATGGTTCACAGAGGTGGCAGGAATAGCAACAAGGCCACTAGGTCGTATGTTTTATAGGGTTTTCCTTCTCATGGCAGATGCCAGATTTGGGCATGGGAGTCTGTCGCCTCTTTGCGGGAGTATTCCGACAGTATGGCTGACCTGAGTAGTTAAACCACAGGACGTTAACACTCCATAGTTGGTAGATGAGAGAGAGAGAGAGAGAGAGAGAGAGAGAAAATCCGTTCATTATAATCCCGAATAATGTTATCAAACTGTATTTGTTATCAAAATCAGTCAGTCCTAAATCACTTTATTTAAAGTGATCACCATAAGCGGCGTCCTTTACATACCCTTCGCTTAATGTTATCAGCCAGTTATTGTTATATAAAAGACCCTGTCCTAAAGTGATCACAATAAGCGGCCTCCTCTGTATATATCCTACTGGTGACAATATTTCTGGTTTTCAACTATTATCACCTGAAAACAGTACGTTGTCTGATATGTACACAAGAATAGTAAAGATGACTTGCGGATGAAAAACAAAGTTAATTTACTTTTCAATGTATGTTACTGGAGATATTAATTTCGATAGAAATATTATTCCATGTAAACAAACCTTTGACTAATTCGTACATAATTTGTATTTACTAAGCGTTGCTTAGTAGAGTACAAAGCCAAATAGGGAAAAATGAGGAATAAAAAGATGGTGTTGCGCCAACCTTCCAACAAAGGAGAGTCTGCCTTGAAAATAGACAATCGATTCTTGGATTCTTACCTGGGCTTGAACACGGACTGCTGGCGTCTGTGGCAAATCCACAACTATGTAATTCACCAAACAACCCTTTTTTCTACAAAATTGATATTATGTAATCTGAAACATTAAAAAAAAAAGTCCGCTGCGATTAATTTTTGAGTCAGTCTTGTAGAATAAAAACATCAGAAATTGCGCAGTCTGATTCATGTTTGGAAACAGGAATTGGAATCAGCTCTGATCCGGTATCAAACACATCGAGAAATCCCGGCCACGTCAAAACTAGACGAATAATGGCGGAAAGGTGATATGGGTGAGGTGAAGAGAGCAATGGTCGAAGGCAGACCATTGTGGCCGGAAAGATTAGTGGTCATCTTTACTAGTCGTTTAAAAAACGATAAATCAAGATGAGTCTGAATCATTTTGAGTGTCGCAATATCTACAGTGAACGAGTGAGAAGACAAAGAATGAGAGGGGCGGAGAGAGAGAGTAAATAGAAGAATCAGACTGAAGAGATTGAAAGAAGCCGAAAGAGAGAGCGAGATAGACAAAGAGAAATTTTTTAAAAAGAAATACGGGTAGGAGATTGACGAGTATAAATAGAATTTTGCAATTCACTTGCAATGAGATAATCAATATATATGATATATATCATCGGCTAGGTCTAGAGGAAGGACAGACGATACAATGTGCCTCTTCTCCCGACTAATAGCTCGCCGCTGCTAGGAACTGCGTGTTTTTGATTGGCTGATATCCACTTCAAAATACTTGTCTAAGAATTATAAGCTTCTACAGAGCCGGCCGGGAAATAATGAAATTATCATTCCGCAAATTATCCAGACTAGTATCCTTATCTTAGTTGTTTCGATCAAAACATTTCAATTGGTTGGCTCTCTATCCTTCCTAAGGGGTGTACAAGCTCTGTCCGGAAAATATCCAGCCATTTTGAATATCTCGAGAAACGATTCCCGCGGCCTTGATGTAACTTCGTAACACCTCAGAGATGATCTTACTGTGCATGCGTGAACAGACACTCTCCCGTGGACTTACTCAGTCGGCGATGAGACGCCATTGGGTAAGCATGTGTACTGTGCCACTGTCGCATTCACAATACCAATTCTTCGGGTCTCGTGCAGGGTTTTTTGGCAAAACATCGCATCACTCAGGTCTGCCAGCACCCCGTAAAGTCTAGATTTAGCTCCCTACAACTTCTGGCTCGATATTAAATGGCTGGATCCTGACAAACCTTGTAATGACAATACTTAATCTCCGAACTTCAGAAAAAATTGAGAAATAATTTACTGATTTTAAGTGTTATACCCTATATTGAATGCGTTGATATTGTGAAAACGTGGAACGCTTTTAACACGTTCACTGCCATTTGACGTACATGTGCGTCTTGTGGCATGTTGTGCATTGCCTCTGACGCACATGTGCGTCCATTCCATGGTTTTATTTAAGGCTATATAAATAGCTACGGCACGCGCTATGTCTTGTCTTGAGGCACTGAGCAGAGTACATGCTTATTTTGTTGCGCTGTATATTGCGCTATATAAGATAGCAGTGAACGTGTATTGCTCCAAAGTACGAAATATAAATACACACAAGTGTTTGTGTCCGAGCGAATACGTATGTGCGTAAAAATGATGCACATATTTAAGCTTGTATCTCGCCTCCGTCTAAGTTTTTTGTTTTTCATGCGTCGTGTGATTTTTGGATATTTGGGTTGTGCTCCAGGCTCACCATATTACTGGCACACTCTTTACTTATCTTGCATTCATTTCCTTTAGAATTTATTTTACTTATTGGTTTTCTAATATTTTTTCGGTTTGCGTATTTGTTGTGTTCCATTTGTTGTACAAGGTCTTTATAACCTCCCTCTGAGAAAGATCTATAGAATCGGAGATCTTTTAGAAAATTAATAGCATGAAAGGTTATCCATTTGCAAACATTAAAATGACATAAAAACGAAGGTTTTCCGAAATGTATGTTACGTAAAATGTTTTTTATATAATAACAGAGTCTTAACAAAATATAAATACAAGAATTGAAAAAGAAATATTAATATCCCTGAGTATTTTTTTTAAAAATACTTTAATTTATGAATTCTTCAATTTCCACGGTATCTTAACAATATAAGATTAAAAAGAAAAATAATATCCCTGGGTCTTTAAAAACAATACATGATTTTCATTGACTGCAAAAAATAAAATTCATAATAACTGTTTAATTTTCTAATTGATTAAAATAAATGAATGATTGAATACTCTTAAGAGAATAAAAAAAGCCTCTTAAAAAACGAACTCTTTCTTTTTTATTTTGAGATTATTTTACGTCACTTCAAGTGGGAACGAGAAATATTAGCATGGATTTTATTTTAAATTGACCCCTCTTTTTTTAAATGGTCTAAAACGTGTTTTAATTGCACAAAAGTAAAACATTTTACGATGTCGGAATAGGTACTATTTTTTTACGCAAAATTGTTTTTTTAAAACGGTCTAAAACGTAATTTCTTTTTACGACTAACTTGAGGCTATTTCTTGTAGTTAAATCCGAAATTAAAACTTCAAAGAAGATATTTACATTATTTTTACCGTTTTCTTTCGTCACATATCGCTTTCTCGGGACGTAGCTAAAAACACGTATTCGAGATTCATGATAAACGAAAGCTAAAAAAGCATGCAAAAAATGATATTTTTCGTCAAAATGTATGTTGTTATCAAGAAGAAAATTATAAGATTACATTTTTGTGACTAAATTCTTCATAACTGGCGAATTTCTCATAAATTTGACAATGTAAAGAATTGATGTTTTTTCAATAAAAAGCAAATGGCGTGCCTTCCTTAGAACAAGGAAAGAAGTGAATGTTTTAAATAAATTTAAGAATAACTTAAATACATTTACTTACTTCATTTTAACTTGTACATCCTTAAGACAAATTAACATAAGTGTAATATGAAAAACTCTAAAACTTTGAATAAACTAAAGATTTCTGGGTTAAACTTTCTTTTTAAAAAAGGCAACACTGCTTACGGCTCATTCCAATTCGCGAATGCTTCCATTCGTATGCTTTTCATGCCAGTAATACGGTGAGCCCTGGTTGTGCTGTACTAATTCCAGTTGTTTATAATTCTTTGAGAGAAGAAGTCTTTTCTAGAGTTTTTTGATTCAATGTTCTTTATATATTTTGTTGTTGTTTCTTCTGTTCAATGTGAAGAATTTTTAGCTGGATGTTATCTATACCGTTTATGATTTTGAATGTTTCTATTGCATATCCCATAATCCTTCTTTCTTCTAGCGTAGTTAGTTATAATTTTTTAAGTCTATGGAAGGGATATGTTTAAGTTCTGTGACCATTTTTGTTGCTCTTCTTTGTATGTTATCTAGTTCTGTGATATCTTTTTTGAGATATGGATTCCATGCTTGGACTACGTATTCTATGTGTGGTCTGATATATGACATGATATATGTCTTGCATTCATTTCCTTTAGAATTTGTTATTTTACTTATTGGGTTTCTAATATTTTGCTTTCGTTTTGCGTATTTATAAAAAGCCTTTTGTTGTGTTTCATTGAACTAGGCCTTTATAACCTTCCTCTGAGAAGAATCTATAGAATCGGAGATCTTTTAGAAAATTAACAGCATGAAAAGTCATCCATTTGTAAACATTAAAATGACGTAAAATCGAAGCTTTTCCGAAATGTATGTTACATAAAATGTTTTTTATATAATAACAGTGTCTTAACAAAATAAAAATATTAATATCCCTGGGTATTTTTTAAAAATACTTTAATTTATGAATTCTTCAATTTCCACAGTGTCTTGATATAAAAAAAACACATTTTTTAAGACAATGTCTTAATATTAAAAAAAACCATATTTTTCACTATAACACTTTGAAATTTTCTGTGGATACGGATGTGACCCTAGGTAAGGATTTTAGCAAATCAGTTTTTGAAAAGATACAAATTGATAACATACCCCGTTGGAAAGCTAGTAAAATTCTCTTTCTAACGATATATATGTGTATACGCCGTTGGTAAGCTGATGAAATTCTCTTTCCAACGATATATATATGTACATACCTCCCTCAACAATTAATTCCACAATCGATAGACTTTGGATAGGGTACTTGCAGTTTTTTCGTAAAATGCTGAATACTTAGCTTCACGTTTTCGGCTGTAACTTTTAATGCCAAATAGATACAAATTTACAAGAGGTACTGTTAGAATGCTGACGAAATTATCATTCTAATATATATATGTATATATCTCCCTCAGGAATTAATTCCACAATCCATAAAACCTGGACTGCGTACTTGAAATTTTCTCGTAACATGCCCAGCAGATACAAGTTTACAACATATGATGAAATTCCATTTCCAATGATATATATGTGTGTATATATCTTCATCGTGAATTCAATCCGAAATCGATAGACCTTGGCCTATAAAGAATACATATACTTGATATATCCTTGTAAAATACTGGAATACCTAAGACTCAATAATTACTTTTATGGTAAGAGAAAGTGTATTTATGGACTCCTCAATTGGGAGACGAAATATGAAAGTGTTTTTTTTTGGTGTGTGATAGCGGCCATTTTGTTTTATGCAAATGAGGTAGTTCTTCCCAACTTTTTTCTTGGGAACATCTTTTTTCTGAAAGAGGACATTCTAAGGAACATTTTGGTAACCTAAACGTAGAACTATGGGGGTGCACGGTAACCCCTGCTGGCCCCCGGACTAATACATATATTTTGAATCAGAATCATCCGGGAAAAGTTTCTTCATCATTTAATTGAACCTACACACATCTGAGGGGGGAATCAATGCTTTTTTTAAATTTCTTTTTGGGCACTATTTCGTGATACCAAATACCATGGTAACTCAATAGCCGAGTGATTAGAGAGGTGGTAAATGTAATTGGTGTGAACGTGTTCAAACCCCGACGGGGGAAGTTTAATTTATTTTTTTTTCCTTTTAATTTCATTCGCTTTCAAACTAGGTTTTTCTTTTTCACCATTTATGTGAAGGGGTCAATGCTTTTTAAAAATTTCTCTTTGGGCACTAATTGAAATCATGGTAGTTCAGTAGACGAGTGGTTAGCGGCCCGGGAAATGGAATCGACCGACCGAGTTCGAACTCCGACGGATAAAGTTTAATTTTATTCTTTCAATGTTATATGCTTTCAATCTATCTATGATTTTGACAGTACCTATAAAGTACTAAAGTATGTATTTGTGCTTTAAAAAGGCGAGAACTCCGCATCAAAGAGAAAAAAACAAAGGCCTACTCTAAATCAGGTCACAATTTACCTACTGCACACATTTTAATGTCGAATTTTACACAACGTTCGTGCTTTAAAAATAAATAATTTTATTGCTAAAGTAATCTGTGAGAGCAACAATACACCAGTATTTTTAAATTTTAATTTCATGAGCTTTCGATTTAGTCGACCTTCAAACCTTCCGGAAATTTGTCAGATTTGAGAACAGAAATATTTATAAAAGGGGTTTCTATTTACAATGTAAATACAATGCTAAACTACACCCTTACCTTCCATTCAAGTAAGCATTGGTATGAATTTCTCTTTCTCTCATGCTTTTTTAATATTTTTAAGATATCTAATGCTAACCTGACAATAAAATATGTTTTTATTACTGTAACAAAAACCTAACCCTACCTCTAAGCTTAATACAAACACAAACGCAACAATAAAATATGGGCACAATTTAAATCCGATAGTCCGCTTTGACGTGTGAAATACTAAATCTAACAAGACTGGAAAGTAAATGATATTGTATAGAGATTTGTTGAAATCAAATAAGAAGCTTATGGCGGGTGAGCACATGGATTATCAGTTTTGAGAAAAATGAATGTTTAAGATTTTAGGAGGGTGTACGCAGCTTATTTGATTTCATCAAATCTCTATACAATATCATTTACTTTCCAGTGTTGTTAGATTTAGAGGGTTTTTTTCACGGGTAACGCCGGGTCCCCTCTCTCTCTCTCTCTCTCTCTCTCTCTCTCTCTCTCTCTCTCTCTCTCTCTCTCTCTCTCTCTCTCTCTCTCTTCCCCTTAATTCTCAATCCATCCCCAAAATACTTTCTTTCTCTTTTTCTCCAGCCCCCCACTCCCACCACCCTGTTTTTATTCCGTCCATTTTGCCCGCCATACTGCATCACCCTTACCCACTAAAATCCATACAGCCCGTTTCATATTCCTCTGATCGTCGAACAGAGAATCTATATTTGTACTCTTTAAAGATTTTACTCTCAAGAACAAACATTGGCCTCAATCAGTTTGCACTCCGCTTTTATGAGTAATTACTGACCAAAAGTTCAGATTAGTAAATCGTTAACCTTTTTCTATGTGGTTCAGCCGGTGTACTGAATTTGATTATTGTCAAACTCCCGGACAAAGTCAGAGTTGAGTTTACTTTCCTATGTAACAACTTTCCTAAGCTTTCTAGTCACTATGGAAGTGTAACAAGACTCTTACAAGAACTATGATTTCTTTTGTTAAACTCCGATACAAAGTCTGGAGTTGACTTTGTTTTCCTACCGTAGCAAGAACAACAAGAACAAGAACAATCCTCACCAAAAATAGGGGAGTACACGGATATGTAAAAACACCATTCCCCTACAGTGATTTGAACTCATTATCGCTAGCCTGGTGTGTTACCACCTGCGCTAAATTGACAAGTCTTACATACCTCCTGTATTTAAATCCGCTTCAATTTCTGTCCATGTTTATTTTTCCTTCGTAACAAGAACAATCCTCACCAAATTCAGGGGAGTAACCTCTTCACTGTTTGTCTATCCTGTCACGTTAAACCAAACCGATATATAAAATTAACATTTCCCTAACGTGATTTTAAATTGCACCCAAATGATTTTAAATCACACCCAAGTGTTTGCTACGTGGCTCTCTTACCAACTGAGCCAAACTGACAAGTCTTAGATACTTGCGAATTTATTTATTATATATACAGTACAAAAGTTGCAGTAACCATCTTCAGTTGGAATAGGAGTAGGGGTGGAGTTTGACCCTGCACCAGCCAGGCTTGTTTCAATAATATATCGATTATCTAAAAGGTTAATTTTCCAGTATTACCTTCATTCTTTCTGTCTTGCTGATATTTACTACGTTTGGTTTCGTTTCAAAGCAATAAGAAAAGTAAAAAGTTAGAGAAGTGTGTCTAACATGAACTGAAGGAAATGCTCCATGACAGTGAAAGACCCCGCGCCTCTCAGCTGATTGTGTCTAAGCTTAGATAATTGGTGTATGATGTCTTGCAGCCTCCTCCATATTACTCTGACATTTCTCCTACAGATCATCATCTTTTCAAGCATTCTGAACTAAAAGGTTCAATAATAGAGAAGCCATAATTCGGGCCTTTACTGAATTTGCGACCAGTATCCTGATCTGCGTCAAGATGACAGAAATACAGCAGTAGTCGTTGATGCTATGTATGCCATGCGGCACTGGTCTTTTCAGAAAGGTGAAACATTTGGAACCATCGCTAAATGATACAAGATTCTGCTGCTGAATGATGTGCCTGTCGGCACTGAGATCATACACTTCTACTGTGACAGATACAGTGGGCCCAGCCTTAAGCCAGGAACACAGATACGCCTAATCGAAACCAGCCAAAGTATATGAAGTCAGTGAGAAGTACACAATTTTCTTTGCAATGTTAGCTAACAAAGCAAAACTCCTGAGCTTCCGCTGTGAGAAATGGTGTGAGAATGAGCAACTGGGGCCTGCCCTTGGCCTAATTCAACTCTATTCAAAGAAGATATGAAGAGCGTGGATCTCACAGAAGAATCTGTTAAGGATGTTCCTGTTCTGCAATCCTGTGCAAAGAAGGCTGTTCTATGCCATATAGGGTGTCATTGCCAAGGACTGGCAACCAAATGCAGTAGGATACAGTACAATGCAATACTTGAGGGTATTACCAGCAGCAGTGACTCAGAAAATCACTAGAAAGCAAAAACTGTTTACTTCAGAAAATTTACACAAAATAGCTGCTATGCCACTACGATGGATACCAACATTTGTTGGAACATTGGACATATTCAGTGTAGATTACGTGTTTAGAATGGCATCGTTTTCTAGTTCTGGCCAAGTGGAGGATTATTTTGTGTTCAACTTTTCTTAATTCTATATTATATTTGCAGATGGGAAATGACAATAGGTAGTCAATAATCAAGAAAATCAGTGTCTGACCTAGTATTAAAGTGAAAAATAAGTGTTTTTCCATGGGGAATTTTGTTTCTTTAATTATCAAAAATAGGCCATTTTTCATAAAAACAGAGACAATTATTTCCACAAATAATAGATAGGGTATTAATTTGGCAGAAACCATTTAACATTTTAACTCCCAGATAAGTTTAACTCAGTTTGGTTAGACCTTCAACACGGAATACCTTCAATTAAAGGGTTGTGCAGAAAGCTGTGGTGGCGATTTACAATTTCCAGTAGCTAGTTGATCAGGTTGTGCACACGGGTTATGATCCTAGAAGGTCCTAGATATCATTTATGGATCACAATCTTTTATAACATTCCATTCTGTAAAAGAAAACTCCAACCTCCCCCCGGTATAGTATCTCTTTCATCTTATATTCAGTTGCTGTTTATCGCAACTGCCATACAATTATTCTACGGCTGTTAATGATGAATGTGGATCAGAAATAAAGAATAAGCCTCCGATAAGAATCGGACACGCACCCCTTTTCCTCGTAAAGTCTGTCTCAGTGCGACAACTCCCTTACCGATTAGTCCACGGAGCCTTCTGGTTGCAGTCATTAAAATGCAACCATATATCCATTCCTTATCTTCCCGACCGCCTGATACGTTGTCATATATATTCATATACACCATTCTTTAATATCTCCCCTCGAACTGGAAATCTATTGACAAGACGGATTTCAAAAACTAAATCTACTAAACAATTAGTACATTTTTCTAATAGAGTCATATATTTGTGTAATAAGTTGTCTAGTCATGTTAAAAATAGCAAGAGTACAGAATTTTAAAAATAATTTAGATAAGTTCAGAGATTATGGAAAGAGCGTGAAATTACAAGAACATTTTTGGATCTGTCTGATGAGATTTTCAAGAGAGTCTGATCTGTGAATTGTGTTAATTGTATTTATGTACATTTGAATATGATTTTTATGAATCTTGTATTTGTTTTGAAGTTGATGTGTAAATATTGTGTATATTTGGAAATGCCCAAACAGACATAATAAAATAATTAATAAATAAATAAATAAATAAACATATACTAGTAGTAATATTATTTAAAAAATCTTACTACTAGTTTAGCGTGCTTGTCTTGCGGGTCTTTGCTATTGAGTTTGATCCCCAACAGATACACCAACAATGTGGTCTTGGGTCAAACCTGACTTTGTCCAACGATATCCATTTTGGTATGCGAGTTATGTTCACGCACACGTGTGTGCGTATTTCTAGTCTACGCAGGTAAGTCAATATGTCCGTAGCCTAATGAAAAAGCATTTATTTTACACAACAAATATTTATTTGTCAACAATCTCTTTGCCAATGTACTTAACTCAGCGCTTCTCCATTAATCACATAAATCGAACATTATATACTGAAAGTTTCAGATCTAAATTCAGCTAATAACTGTCAGGCTACGGACTTATTGATCCACCCTCGTATAAATAGGGGGGAAAAGAGGTAATATATGTTATATATATATACGTGTGTGTGTGTGTAATGTGTATTGTATCATGTAAAATTAATGAAAACGGTTTGAAACCAGATTACAGTGCCCCTTTTTCAAGCGGTCAGTCACCTATTGCTACAGATCGAGATCCTTTCCGTAAAATGTCTGCCGACGAATCTACAGAACTATGAACTGTCATGACTTTCTTCAATTTTTCTCTTTGTTTCGGCGTTTTTATGTCCCCTATTTTGTTCTCCTCCCTCTCTCATCTGAATTTCCATTTGCAGTCGACAAATAGTTCTCCTATCTACAAGCGTCTATTGCCAAACTCGATGCTAGTTTGTTCTCTCTCTACTTTTTGGTTGTTTTTTTTGTTATACCTCTGTCTTTTGTTTTTGCTTTGTTTTTCTTCTCCCAGCATCCTTTGTTTTATGATTACTCGTAAATTAATAAAAGCCGATATTTTATCCAATCGCCGGCGGCCATTCACTGCAATTTTATTTGCTTCCAAGACAACTACAAAGATCAATTTTGCCATTCTACGCCACACATTCGTACAATTCGACGAGTAATTGCATTTTGTTTTTATCTTCTGCTTTTTTTTTAACTTAAACATCACGTTCCGGTTTTAATTAAATTCGATGCCACGAACTGTGAAAGACCTTTTCACACCCGTATTTTAGTTCTCCCACCCGTTAGTTTCGCCCAACCCGATTCCTTCCTATTTACTTCTTTTATCCCTTGTCTCTTTTTCTTTTTATTCACTTTTCCCATTCTCTTTCTTTTCTCTCATTTTTCTCCCTTTCTCCGGTTTTTATGCATTTCCTTTTCTTCCTTCTCTTTTGCCAAATTTCGTTCTCCTTCGCTTTTTCTGTCTTCTTTTTATTCTTTTTTTTTCCTCCACTCAACTTCTTTCTCTGCTTCTTCTTCTTCTTTCTTGTTCCTTTCTTTTTTCTCTTTTTCTATTTATTCTTCTTTCTCGCCCCCATTCTTCTTGTTCTTGTTCCTCTTCTTCTTCTTTTTTCTTCTTCTTCTTTCCTGTTTCCATTCTTCTTTTTTCTTTTTCTTTCATTTTTCTCCTGTTTCTTCTTCTTCCCCGTCTCCAATATTTTTTCTTTCTCATTCTTTCATTTGTATGCCTTTTCCTCCGCTTCTTCTTCTTCTTCTTCTCTGTCTCCATTCTGCTTTATTCGCTTTTTATGCTTCTTCTTTTTCTTCTTCTTCTTCTTCTTCTGCTGCTGCTGCTTCCCAACACCATTCTTCTTTTTTCTTTTTCCTTTCTCTTCTTTTTGTTTCCTTGTCTTTTCCTTCACCCTTCCTTCCGAATCTTTTCTTCTTTCTCATTCTCAACTGCATCCCTCATTTTTCTATTCTATTATATTACATCGCCGTTTTTTTAATGTTAACCTTTTTTAGGCCACAATTCTGTCTGAACGACAGCGACTGAGACGCCTCCCTTCCGGTAACATGATTTCCTCTAGTTTTCTTATCTTCACGAACAATTGAACAAAATGTTAAATATCAAAAGGTTTTCGGACAATTTTGTTGGGTTGAGCTAATGACTTGTTGTTTTTGTTGTTTCGGCCGATCCATTCTATTACCTTCTTCAGGTGTACTATCCGAATGTAGAAAGGGGTACTCTAACTAAGAAATGAGTCAGAAATATCTGCATCCTACGTTATAAGCGTTGCTGCTATAGAAACAAATGTTTTTTGTGAACAACAAAAACAAGGAGTTCAATCGTCCGAAAAACTCTTTGAATGTTAATGACCCTTCTCAAAATATAGACAGTAAAGTGTTAAATTCTTCGTATGTTTATTTAGTCCAATCAATCCACCACGGCCAA
>VCCN01005098.1:4656658-4675045 GCA_006491835.1 Architeuthis dux | reverse complement strand
TTAATGACCATTCTCAAAATAAGAAAAATATAAATAAAAAATGATTTATTCATTTATTTTAAACATACATACATATATACACACACACACAAGGGGGTGCTGAAAAATTCTCAGCCCAAATCCACTTCCCATTACTGTAACTGGAAAGAGCATTCTTTTATATTGTAAAGTACCAATCTTCAGGATCATTGCTCTTATTTTTGAATTTGTTTCTATGTCATTTCCTTCTTGGTCAGGCCGAGAACTTTTCAGCACCGCTTCGTATAAGTTGAAAAGAAATCTGAGTTGGTGTGCACAAGAACCCCATTGACACAAGTGTAAATTCTATCATTCAGTGCCTCATGACAGAACTTAAAGTGAAGAGTAAAGCATTTTATAAGTTTCCTAGTTCTCTTTTACATGCCAGAGTGTGAGAAAAAAAAAATTATCACACTAAAAACAAAAATCTATCTACTTTGCCACAATAAATTAATAACCTACCTGCATTTGGAGGCAAGTGATTAGAAAAGCACGCACTACTTGCTGGTCTTCTGTACCTGCCAAGTGATACCTACAAAGAAAAACAAAAATACAAGTCAAACAACAAACTTTAAATCGCATATCAGTTCATTATTTCAATCACATTTGTTTCTAAAGTCTCATCCACAATTTTTTCACAAATTCCCCAAATATCATTCACTTCTTACTCCTTAAACTGTTCATTTCTGATCCACTTAGGATTCTTATCCTGTTCAAATCAGAAAAAGTTAAGTTTAAGTGGTCAAATCCCGCCTTGACTCCTCAACTTTGCAATTACAAATACTTGATGAACTCACTACTTCGGCACAAAAGCCAAAGTAATTATGCAAGAAATTTAACGCAGTTGATGTTACATAATAATCAATCGAGACATCAATTTTCCTTCCTAAATGTCATTTTCAAATAGTTCATAGCAAAATTACTCAATGCTAATTTTAAAAAGTTAAGAATTTGTAGTCAAAATTAAAAAGTGATAATGTTGGTTATAGTCAAGATACAATTCCATGTAACTTTTTAAAGCAAAATTATACAGCAGCTTTGAATGAATAAACTTTATAAATATAATTGCCATAACCACATCCAAAGATTGGGAAAATTGTGATTTTATTTATCCATCTGTCTTCTTACTCCACATTATACAGAAACACTTTCAATCAATGACTTTCCTCTTTGTACTGCTGTAAGTCATCTTAGGAAGTGGCTCAAATAAAAAAAGATTTCAGATGCCACCCTCCATTGTTTGTTATAATTTTGTCATTACATTAACCCTCTCTTTCCCAGATACAATGGCGTCAGTTTAAGAAGTTCTACTCATGAAAAGGGTTCTATGGAGACAATGAGTATCAGATAGCAATACAAACTGGTACCAAATTGTTTCACATCGAATAGATGTTATGCCTTTCAGAAAAGGGACTATGTGGAAATGATTTCCTCTGTGCTTGCAGATTTTTTTTTTTTTAAATTGCTCAAATTTTAAGCAAACTGCTAGCTTGGCCTTCTGTTAGTTTATTAATGTACAAACATTGTCATCAGATGAAACCATCTCGTTCATTACTTATAAGGAAATAAGTGAACTTCATACACCTCAGAATAATATACCTATTGTTCTATTAATTGCAAGGTAAGAAATTTAAGAGTTGATACTCAAACCTGAATAATTCTATAAAAGATACCTAATAAGAGAATTGAATGTAAAAATAGCCACAGAAACAAGGGAGAAAGGCAAGAGAAATGCATAGTGAGTGAGAATAGTTTTTTTTAAAAAGTAAATCAAAACAAGAATGGAGGAGATTGTGTGCACAGAGACAGAGGAGGTGAGATTAGGGAAATAGAAAAGTATTTAAAAAAATACTTACCTCTGATGCAGATAGGACTCAAGGACTTGCAGGAAGAAAAATCTTACATTATCACTGAAAAAAAAAAAAAAAAAAATTTTTTAGTTTCCTTTATTATATACAAAAGTCATTTCCAATATATATGTATATTAAACATTTGAAAAGTAAGGCATTTCCAGACATATACATATGTACAGATACAATCTACACACTTTAAATAAGAAACCATAAAAACCTGAAAGGGAGTTATCCAATACAGAGGAACGCCACTTATTATAATCAGATAATGTTATCATACGGTTATTGTTATCAAAATCAATTGGTCCCAAACACTTTATAGATCACAATAAGCAGCTACCTCTATATATCCTTTGCTTAATGTTAAGATTTCTGGACACCTCAGAATTGGAATTAAACTGCATAGGCATATGGAGCAGGGTCATAGCAACCACCCTCCATACCCCTTGGAATTGACAAGTTATACATACATAAAAAGGTTAAATGAGTTATATATTTGAAGTAAATACATGTATACTCCCAGTCGATTTTTAAGACAAATTACAAGGACTCTGCTGCTATGTAATCTTTAGTTTCAATAGATGGCCGACTCAATTCACACAACAAAATTAAACTCTGAACATGTCAATGCAAAAGTTTATCTGAGCTAATTACAGTAAGTTTTATCAACTTACAGCTATATGCATCACAATACAATATCTACAAAAAGTCTTTCTTTCTACACTTGACATCTGAAAAATCTTTAATACTCCTCAAACTGTATCAACTTTAGAACACTGCTCTCTACATCCAGTAGGCATAGAGCATTTAGTCTTTTATGGGTCATCGTGGTTCTCAGATAATTCTTTATCAGTGCCAATTTACTTAATGATCTCTCTCCTGAACAACTAGTGACCATCATTCTCAAATATATTCTAACACCTGTTGAGATGGAGTGAGATATGACATGGGCTTGGCAAAGGCTGTGAATTGGATAATTTCCTCTATGAACACATTACTGAAATCACAGAGGAAAGCAGTGATAAGTTTCTTAGCTTCAGTTCTTACCTCTGCATCAGGTAGACTGCATAAGTTGACTATGCATTTGAACCTGTCATACACTGATTGGTACGCCACACAGCGTTCTTGTAAGGCAAAAGACAACTTATCTAAAATGATATTGAAAGTTCCACATCTGAATCTTTCTCTTGGGGAAAGGACAACTTCGCCTGAGACTGATATTGGATTCGCATCATAACGTTTATTTGTCTTTATTGGCCTGCTTGTAGTTACGTTGTAGTCTGTGTTGCCACAGAAGTTCCTGGCATCCAGTTTAAACTCTTCATATCTATCTTGAAGTTAATCCAGGATCACTTCCAGATAATCAATTAGATCCACCACTTTCCAGGCAAACAAACTCATTGAAAAATTTTATTTGTGCTGAGGGCATTTTGAATGCAGTTGTATCGATTTACAAGCGCTTCAGTAGCATCAACTATTTATTGCTAACCAGCATTTGTTTTCCCATCACCCTATCAACATGAGAGGCTTCCTACATTGACGATTGAACTTCAGAAGCTGGAGATTCCTAAATGTAGATATTTTATAATCATGGATACATTGAATTTCTTCTGAAAGCACACCCAGACTATTGAAGCAAAAACTAATCTTACCTAAATTGTAGTACAAGTAGTTATTGAGACAGCCCCCATGTCGATTAAATCTGAAGTAATAAACAGTGATCCCGGAGTGTATATTCATTGTTCGTATGTGTCTTCACCAAAGATGATAAAAATTATCAGAAATAATGAATTATTATCTCCACATCTTGTTTGTGTACTTATGTATCTCCTTTTATTCCCGACTGTAGAGCCAAGACTTAAGTATATAATGACATTTTGCACATCATCATGTGAGTATTTTGTAATTATATTTAACTCTTATATGAATTCATTAATATGATCAGTTTGTTTTTGCAGCAGCCTTGATAAATACTAAACCTATAGTTCTGGAGTATGCATATGTATTTTATTTCGTTTCAAGTGAGATACTTTTCTTGTGAACCAATGCATAAAAATCTATACCCGACACTTCCTGACAATGCCAGACACATGTTAACGAAATATTTCCATAAAAAAATCTATATCTGACACACGTTAATGAGATATTTCGATAAAAACTTCTTAGTACTACTACTTCTCAAATATAATCAAAATATTATTTCCCCAACTTCCTGTCACAACCAGTGTAGTTGTTGGAGATGTTTCTGGCAGAAATTGTTTGGTATAGATTTGGTATCGAAATATTTTGTTAACATGTACTGACAAAACATTTCAATCAAAAAATCTACACCCAACACACGTTAACAAAATATTTCAATATGTCAGGAAAGTGTTGGATATAGATTTTTTTGATCGAATAATTTTTTAATGTGGTTCAGGTATTAAAAAAACGTGTGTCAGGCATAAAAAGCAGTATATTGTGTATGGAAAAAATGTAAAACTAGATTGTCTGTATAAAGCCATATGTGGGTCATTCCATGTCAAATCAAAAAACTTTTAGGGCAAAAATACCATGAACATCATGGATTTTGTTCAAATTTGGCACAATTATAGATCTTTATGAAACAAATTGTACTATGCCTTGTAAATTTCCATATAAAATGAGATTCCATTTGAAAATTCATTTTAACATGCACAAATTGACCATTTTTGTGAATTTTAGTTCATTAAAATCCTTGTAGCACAAGTTTCAATTTGTTCTCCACTATGAAATTTTGTACATATCATGCCAAAGGCCAGATCAATTATTTGCCAAATTTAGAAAAAAAAATTGATTGACTGACATATAGAAAGGTCAAGTTCAACTTTTATTTGACCTTTGAGGTAAAAAATGCATATAATAAAAGTTTTAGATCTACTCGCGTACTTTAAAATGGTATATGAATGAGCTATCTAGGTGTAAAAACAACTGAGAATTTCAAACTTTGTCATTACCTCCAAATATTCTTTGCAAAGTTCAGAGGTAAGTATCTCCGGAACACTTTGAACTAGAAATGTGAGACAGGTGCCATTTGTAACGAAATACACTCAGATCATGTTACCGGTAGCTGTTGGAACTGGCCAGATTTGAAATCTGTGTTAAATTGCGTACCTGACAAACAGGACAGATTGGGTTACCGGAAACCACTGAAGGGTGCGAGATTGAAAATAGGAGGGTGCAAGATTAAAAATAGGAGGGATCGTATGACCAGTAGCAGTTAAAAAGGGGCTAGTTTTGATAATACAGCAGTTGGGGTCAAGACCTGAAATGGTTAGAGATGAAATACGCAAACCAGCCCAGAAATGAACCTGTATATGCAAAAATAAACCCCAGATTTCAAATTGAAGACTTGAATTTTGTTGTTTTTTTCTCTCCACACACGTGGGAGTGTTTTTCCTCCAAAATGAATTTGCCTCCACAGAATCATCATCATCATCATCATCGCAGCCCCAGAAGAAATGATTGTCTCTTTCTCTCTTCCCCTCTCAACATCTTTCTCTCACAGAGACCAGAAGAAGTACAGATGGCCGTTATCCTACACATTCAATTTGTCCCATAAAGATCTATAATTGTACCAAATTTGAACAAAATATGTGATGTCAAGGTTTGACATGGAATTACCCATATAGAAGGGGGGGCTCATTACCTCTTGCTATGGCCCTGATATGGAGACGGTCTTGGACAGTGAGCCAAGCAACACTAAATCTAGTCATTATTTAAATAAGGCAGCATTTGAGAAAATACCAGAGAAAGAAACCTGACCCGTACTCTACAAAACAGCTGAAGTTCAAACTAAGAAAAAGTGCTTAGTCAAGCCATGACCATTTATTTGCATTTTTTTTCTTTTTTCTTCTTTACAACATTGAATATATGTATTCTGGTTTTATACCTGGAGATTGACACATTTAGTCCTATTTCATTCTACATTCTTAAGACAATGTATAACAATAAGAAATAGTTAAGGAATTGTCATGGTCTCATTTAGTACCTTAATTACCAAGATACAACAGCAAATACTTGGAAGGCTGTTAATTAAAGACAAAATGTAATGGAATGTATCTGGCTGATCCATTCAGAAGCCGTAAACGTTTAGCTTAGACCTTATTAAAGTAAAGAATTTGGGTCACAATGCTTGTTTGACAGGACACTTAGATTTACGGTTCAGTCTTTAATGTTAAGGAATAAGGTGGAATGATTCTAACTTGCTTAAAGGAAATAATCTCAATGAAGCAATTAGCAACAATACCAGTGAAAGGGGGATACCAATAGCAAAATACTGATGTTTAAAGACCTGAATGGTGGGGTTAAAATTGTTAACCAAACCAAAAGGTTGAGAACTAGGAGAGCACCCCCACCCCCCACATGAGGACATCTTTCAAACATTGACATATTTAGCATTTGTAAATAATATTAAAATTACTGACTTCCAGGAAATCACCTGGCCAGGCTATAAATAGAAACCTGCCAGTCAAGCTTAAAGGAAATAAGTATTTAAAACAACTGACCGTAACACTTGTCTATATAGGTCAAACCTTGGTACTAGATAGTGTTTCAACAATTCATTTAGAAAAATACTTAGATTTAGATTTGTAAATTCAATTCTTTTTTTTAAAGTTAGATAAATATCAAGTGGACTGTTATAAACAACCACATTAAAGATATTTTGATGCTTCATAGACAAATAGTAAGCTGTTCTAAATAGACCTAAGATCTATAATTAAAACCAGAGGAATGTTTAGTAGGCATCTTCCCTGCAAATGATGTGTTAAAATTCAATAGCAGAGTGTGTGGCCAATGGATGGATGAAATATCCAAATAAATAAATAAAAAGCTGACAGATCAGGTGACAGCTAATTCCCTTGGGGAAAAGATCATCTATGATATACAGCTTTGGGGAAGTGAAGTTGGCAGTGGCATATTATCATTTAAAAAACAAGTCTGTACTAGATTACTTATTAAGGGTCACAAATACAATCATAATCTATCACAAAACATAAATCAAAAATATACCAATAGCCAAGTTTTGTGAAAACTGACCCACAAAGGGTAGCAAGAAACAGAAAAAGAAATATTGGTATAGATAACCTATATTAACAAAATCTTTTGAAAGTAGATATCACTTTCATTTATTTTGAAGATGAAGAGAATAACCACAGAAAACACCAAGAGGTATATTTTGTTTTTGACTATAAGGATCCAGTAAATTATCCTTCCTACTAGAATGAAGGATTTTGGATAAGTGAAGCATCAACATGTTGACCTGTAGCCTTCTTGCTATGAACACGCACCAAAGTTTAGCCTCCCAATTAAGACTGATCTTTAGCAATCCAGATTCAAATAATTCCCAGCGCCATCAAGTCCAGGAAAATACATCAGGTATAAAAATTCAACATTAGAATTCGTCTGGGAGGAAGCTACAATTGATATTCTCAATAAAGAATCAGTTCAGACTTCAAGAGGTAAATTAAATCAGGTTGGAAGACAAAATAGTACTCTAATGCAAGACAAACACGATTCATTGCTCTTTAAGAGGCTTTGCAAGTACTTAGCAATTATTTATGCCCACACACTTTCCAGATTTTACAAGCAAAGTAGAAATAAAAGAAAAACAGGACAAAAACTTAAATGGTTTTGCCTAGAGGTCTGTCCAGAATGTATCCAGCCATTTTAAATAGCTCAAAAAACCAGTGGCGTGGCCTTGATGTAACTTGGCAACAAATCAGAGACTCTACCGTGGGATTACTCAGTCGGCAGTGAAATGCCACTGAGTGAGCTTGTGTAATGTGGGACTGTTTCATTCACAATGAACAAGAGAGTCATTCTTCACATCTCACTCAGGGGTTTTCTTTTTTGTGGCAAAACATTGCATTGGGCTGTCAGCTCCCCATAAGTCCAGATTCGGCTCCCAGCTTTTTCCTCCAAAGAGATTTCAGACTGGACAAGATTAAGGAGAACGTGATAAGGCAGCTGATGATAATCCCGAAACAGGACATTGCAGACTGTTTTGAAAATTGGAAGGGATGCTGCGATAAGTGTGCGAGGACCCAAGTACTCTGAAGAGGACTAAGGTGCCATTGCCCTAGGTAGGCTATTTTTCTTCATCAATACTTTCCAGACAGACTGTATGCTTCTGTGGTATTTACAGCAACCAAGCTCTACCCAGAAACATTTGATCAAACACCCAGTAATGATATCCATATAAAAGGAGCGAGAGGCAATGTTTCTTGGGGTTTTTTAAAATTCAAAACAAGACATTTCAGATTGTAATTATGGCAATTTTCTTAATAGCTGAAAATGAATAATTAAAAGGAATAAAAACTCGAGCATAAGAAAATTTGAAAAATCTCTTGTTGAAGTGGAGGGTAGTAATCTGCCATGTAAAGTGTTAAAACCCTAATTCCTGTGCCCCAACCCAACAAGAAAAAGAGAAATAATACTGAAAAAATAAAAAGGAGGAGCGAGACTATTACTCACCTGTTGTATTTGCCACTGGTGAATGCTGTGATGCACAACTTCCATCCATCATCCGATCGTTTGAGAAGTTCAAAATATGATAGGAGCTACAAAAAAAAAAAAAAGAAAAAAAAGTGTAGTTATTTTATTTATAAAATAATTGACAAGTTATTTATTATGAATATGTATATAAATATGAGAAAGGGGAGCACATTACAAAGTATGGGTGATTTGGACTGTACTCTCATCTTAGAGTCAAAGATCAATATCCAAACTTCAGCAATTCAACACATTTCTATTCTAAAAAGAAACATGCTGAATGAAATGTGATTATATGAGAGAATATAACCAAGTGTCTGATTTTTACAAGGAAGAGAATCAAAGTTATTTAACAGAGAAGAAAGAGATGAGGATTTTAAATGTAAAGAGAAGAATCCCCATCCTCAGATGCAGAATTGCAGAGTACAGTGCTCCACAAATTTAATAATAGTAATTAGTGCACGAGAAAGTATCACCAAGCAAAAATATCATGAAGCAATCCTCTGAAATACATTGAAGTAGCCTAATTGACATCAGAGCACTGAAATTTCACTCCTAAACAAAAATGTTTTCAAGTGATCTATAAAACTCAGAATCCATCTGTCTGTTCCACTTTGTAGGCCACAATCTTGCATGTAGGAAACTGAAATTTTGCATAGTTGTACATCTTTTCACAGCAGAGGACATAAAATGTGCAAGTTTTTTTAAAGGTTTTACACAGTGATTTGATTTAAAATGAAACTAAATTTTAACTGGACCATGACTTTTCATTCCGGAAGTCTTCACTTCAATAGATTCACTTCTTGATTGAAGTCGACACTGCCAGTCAGCAAATGGACCCTCAAGATTTCCATTCACTAAAGTAAGTTAATAATATTTCAATAGTTTTAATATAGTATTTTTCCATACTTTACCATGTTTTATGGTGCGGAAGGGAACAAATTTTTTGACAATCAGTTTAGCACAGAATTACAGGCAGTCCGTGTGGTAATCTTTTTTATTTATAGTATCATCAAGTCATTTTGATAGTTTTAATACAGTTTTTTCCCCACCCATGTTTTATGGTTCGGCAGTAGAGACATTGTCTTATTTAGTTGTATGTTCCCTTTTCCAGAGATGGAAACAGCAGTTCCATTGAGCGCCTGGCAGATAAACAAGACATTGTACACAATCAAGTACTGCAATAGACTTGGGAAACTTTGACAGATCAAAAAACAATTTTACGGACATAAGTAGACCGAACAAAATTTACGTAAAGAACATTAAAAATGGATTCCTTTTATCCCCCCCACCTAGTTCAGATTTTGCGGAGAATAAAAGTTCATTTTACATAGTTTACTTCTGTTTATATTTCTTCGATTATTTACAAATGTAAAATTCTACTATTTTTTGCTTCGGGTGATTACAAGACTACTATAGGAGGCTACATTGCTGTACCAAGGGTACACTGTGCACATCTTAAAGCAATTTCTTCCAAATATAGCTAACTCATATGATTGTATTTATTTAAGGAATATAAAAAACCAGGCAATGCCAGGTATTTCTGCTAGTGTATATATAAAATTTAGATAAACACATTTTTCCTAAAATTGGATAAAAAAAAAGAAAAAAGTACTGAATAATTTAATACAAAAAGTATCCGATATGTAGAAAGCATCAGGTTTTACTTGTAAAAGAATCACTTTTTTTTTTATCAATTGGATCAGTTAATGAAATGCAAAAACTAGAACATAAAATAGTTGGTAAAGTTTGAAAACTTACAGAACATAACCACACTGCTTGGAGCCTACATAAACCAGTTCAGTATTAAGACTTTCATCATTAAATAAGTCAAGAATTTTTGTCAACAGGAAGCACCATTAGTAACAAATCAGAATCTGAAGTAATCAGAAAGTGAGAGTGGGCACGGTATAATACATTAACTTCTTAACATACCAAATACTAACAACAACAGATTAAAATAACTCCTTGCCTCAAAGATTTAAGGAATTTAAACAAAGCAGTGTTACTTAAATTTCTAAATCTTGACTTTTACAACTAAGCTCAGGTTTCATCAACTCAAAATGTATACAGTGACCCCCCCCCCATATCCAGTTTCAGTCAATCCCAGAAATAAACAATTCATAAGCTTTACTTAATAATGGTTCCAAGGCGCAAAAGTAGTGATGCTGGCAATTCAGATATGCCAAAGAAGTCTTAAAGTGCTAACTTTAAGTGAAAATTCTAGACTTAATAAAGAAAGAAAACAATCGTCACATAACCTTTATTAAAGCATATCTTACTACAAATTTACCAAATGTCCGTTTGTCCATCTGTGATCGCAAAAACAGCTGGAGGTATGGCCACCAAATTTTCTATTGTTACTAATGGGACTCAAGAGCAAGTTTTTAGCAAGTTTTTTTTAAAAAACCCTTCCAAATAGGTTTTAAGTGGGGGTTCAATTTACAATACAAATTGATGCTAAATTGGCCACTTATTACCTTAAATTTACTATAAATCAACAAATGTCTGTCCAAGTTAGCAGATCACAAGGATGGCTAGAGCTATGGCCACCAAATGTTTTGTTACTAATAGGAACATGTTTTATTTGGCCATATTAGTCTTTGAAAATTAAAACAATTCAGGTGTGTGATCGCACTCTTCCAATAATAATGATCTGGCTTACATGCATCTCTCCATATATAAAATATTAAAAGTCTGATTCTGACTAAGAAGCCAAAATGGTGCATCATAGCCAAAGGTATAGAATTAAGGTACCCCTAAAAAGGTTTGGGTCTCTATATATAGGCCTTCTGCAGGAACTAGATTCCGCTTAAAGAGGCTTTCAAGTATCAGATAAAATTTATGTTCCTAATTTGTTTACAATTGCAGATCGCAGAGTAAAAATAAATATTAATGTATGTTATATACTGTATGAATGCATGCATGATGTACAGTTGTTTCAAATAAATTGAAAAATTACAACATAGCATTCATATGTTAAAGTGGTATTTGACAAAACATTTTTTCTAAATGTTTTGTATATTTTATACAAAACTTATATTTACAACTCATCCAAGAGAGTCAATCTGTACAAGTCTTTCTTTTCAGTCTGCAATATCCTCCCTTTTGCTATGATTTAGTAGCAAATCACATGGAAACAGTCCAGTAGTTTTTTTTCACTTATGTGGACATCACATGACCAAGATAACCAAGCTGGTGCAAATGAATCTCAACGCTTGATTTCGATATTTTGAGTAGAACATCGATTATTCTCAAGTAAGGTTTCCATTTGATCGCTTTTAACCTCAACTGCTCTAGTCAACCGTGGAGCATCGTTCAGTGAGAAATCTCCAGCACAAAATTTCACAAACCACTGACATGTTTGATCAGTCACACTACCTTCTCTATTGAATCACATTAATACTTTTAAAATAAAAAAAAGCATAATATCCTAAACATGTTACTGATTTGCTTCCCTCTTCAATATTAGAATCAATAAACAAAAATACACCAATTTTGACAAATCTTTTGTAAAATGCTTGTTGATATGACAGCTGTCACAATACAATCAAAAGCAATCGTTTTGAATGATGGTGGTTATTACCAAACACTCCTAATGCCAAAAAACATTTTTTGACCACCCAATAAAACAATCAAGCAGTTTTTGATTTGTTTTTTTCAAAAATCAAATACGACATTGAAAACTGATTAATTTTGGCATTAATGAAAAGAGAATATAGCTGGTCTTTCCACTAAGACCATGGAAGTTAAAGTTAAGATTCCTTGTAGGGAAAATAAATAATCAGAATTAAAGATGGATACTCATCTTTTCAATTCAGTTTATTCTCAGACATTTAAGTTAAGGGAACTTTTCGTGCAGACTCTGATAATTCAAAGTTCATCAACTGAGAAATTTTAAGATACTTCAAGACCATGCTGCCTTAAATACAACAAAAAGAATTCATCTGCTGCCAAACAGACCAAGGAATTCAAGCCAGATCTGGTCAACATAAATATAAACCAGGCCTATACTGAAAAAAAAAAAAAAAAAAAAAAAAAAAATTCCTATTCAACTCAGTTTCAGATAAAATACCACGCGTTCATTGTGCTATGCCAGTACACTGGGTAATAAAACACTAAGCTAGATTGAACATTTATATTTATCAATCAGCTATACAAGATTTAAAGATCATTGTAAAATGTGACTTCGGTCTGCTTGACCAGAGCTGCCTATGGTTCATCAGCATCAACCAACCTGAAAGTCATTCACAAAACACTAATTCTTTCAGTTGGCCAGACTCAGATAAAAAGCCCCATGCAGCAGTAGAGACAGAATGAGGAGGCAACAAGGATTTTCTCTTTTCCCTTGATCAGCTTAGTTTGCATTCCAAATGGGATTAGGTTTCATTCCTTTGTCATAAATGAAGGTCAGTAGCAACACAGACAATTAGTTTTCAATAATCAATGTCAAAAAACCCAGATAAAATGGCAAGCTACAAGGGAAAGAATAATCTCCAAACTCTACAGCACAAACAAGACACATTCATTCCGATAATATACACCTCGAGGCTACAAATTACTCAACTTCCTGCCAAGAAAAATGCACATATTTCTCTCATAAGCAGAAAGGGAAACTTGGAAAAATTCAACAGGCATGAATTTGGCAAACAGTCATAATTTAAAGCAAAAAAAATAAATAAATAAGATTACTACAGAAATTATTTCAATCTTTTGTGGTTAGTTGATTAGTATGTCTTCAAACTGACCCATATTTTGCCCTCCAAGTGTATGCATTGCTTTGTGCACAGCAACAGATTAGAAAAGCAAAGGGACAATGGAAAGAGGAAAAAACAAACCTAAAGTCATGTTTCCAAGTGAACCAGTGAGAAACAAACCAGAGTTACTCCACGTTTTGGCAAACTCATTTCAGACAAGTAAATCTCTTGCCAAAAGTTCAAGCATGCACAGAGAGAACTGTCCCCCAAAAGAATCCTGATTGAATATTCTCATTTTCAAATGAGATTAACGATAGCAGCAATTATCTTTCATTTATATTACCTTACACTTCATAGATAATTGATAGGCACAAAAAGTATGTGGCATACAGTAGGCTACCTAATTCTCAGATTCCTTTTTTTCAGAACATAATGTATCTTTATTGTATTTTGGATAATGTTTAAACATTTGGCGCTAGGTACAGTTTTATTCAATCTTCATTAAGCATGCATATGAAACCTAAACGCCTTGAAAATTCATGTAGAGAACCCAATACGCATCATGTGCCCTCAAAAGTATGTCTAGTTCCAAGGGACCCGTTTCTCCTGGCTGCACCTCCCCAATGAATGCACTAAGAGGTAGGACCAGGGTATTACCTGATGCCCGTGGCATGCCTGAGGGTACTGGACAATTTTGTCCCTTTCCACACGTATGCATGAGTGTCCCCACATTAAACTCGACCATATCACATTTTGCCCTCGTGGGGAGGCGAATAAATCACTGAGTACTGAAATTGATAAAAAACCTTTATTAACTGGGTGATTTTCCGGAGAGTGGGTATCATAAAAAGTAGAAAACTAATGGATTTATAATAATTTACTTAGTAAAAATGTTTTTAACTTAAAAGTAAACGAAATAAACAAGACGGTATCAAAACAATTAAATATCTTTTTAGACCAAGAACCATTACCAGCGGGTTGATAATGCAAACAAAACAGCTGATAGCCCAAACAATCTCACATCAGAACTCTTTGCTTATGAATGAACACAACTAATCCCTTCGTCGTATAAGATGAATAATGAAAACAAAAATTGACAGCAAATAATAGATGAAAAAGACAACTTTGCTGAGATAAAAAAAACAAGTAATAATAGTTGTGCAATAGGGAGAATACATTGTAATGTCGGAAATAAGACAAACAAGTAGGGGTAAATTATTATCTCGGCAAGAGCAAACCCTCTTGTCTTGTTTCTCTTTAAGTAGTAAGTACCAGGAAAAAATCGGCATGAGTAGTAGTTGGAACGAATTTTGGCATAATTCCAGCTCACACCTCTTATTTCATTGTTGCATTGCATAATCAGAACCTGAACCAAAATAAATTCTCCCACCCCCAGACATGATGCAATCCCAGACGGACCATGTGATCGGCAGATTATTATTGGAAAAAACGCATTAATTTCATTCATTCAGAAGAAAATGTTAATTCTGAAAAATCCCGTATCAAAACTAAAAGATTGTTTCGATAATATAAGTTACGACTCAATAGATGTGACGTTTTAATGACCGTCAAGAAATAAAAGTGGATGAAATGGAAGTCACTTCGTGTTTCAGTAAAAAATTAAATCGACTTTTTACGATGCGGTAGAAATCATAAAAACTTGTCTATTTTATTAGAGAAAAAAAATGCCTGAACGTGAACGAGTAATTAAAATGTAAAGTTAAAAAAAATCGGCCAGTATAATCGAGATGACGGTGGTTGTAGTGGGACATCTAAATAAGGTCAACAACACGCAATTTATTTTAGTAGAACTATTGTTATAGTCACTTATTAATTGCCACAATTTACTCATTGGTCGGCTTAATACAGCGAGAGTATTTTTAGTCAGAAAGGAGAGAGTTTAGTTTCAGTTCATGAATTTGTACAATATAGATTAATGTAATTTAGTCAAAGTGCATACGAAGAAAGGATCGAATCTGCTGAGGACTGATTTCATTGGAAATTGTTTTTAAAAATTCAAGAGCTTATCTTTCCATTTTTAACAAAACGAACCTCACTTCATGACTACACAATACTCACTACTTTTCACGGTGACAATAAATTGCAACATGTTTTTCCTATTCAGTTACATCGATCTAAATATGAGAGAGAGTAAGGGGTGTCAACTAAATAACTTTTTTTTTTCGAGGTACAAAAACCGCAACGTTTCTTTTTCTACCTTTGAGCTAGGGGATGCAACACACGACGAGTACGACACACCATTAATATTTCATTCATGTTCAACCTTCTGAACAAACCTTCATTCTTAAACAAAAGTGTATAAGCTAATCGTACAAGTTAAACGAAAAATGTTCAGTTTTCTTTCAATTAAAAAAAGAAAAAAAAAAAAAAGGGGGGAACATCTGGGGGGGTATAAAAACTACGGAAGACCAAAACTAAAACTACACTACAAATGGAAAAATCAAGGTACGGTTGTATCAGCAGCAATAAATAACATTTCTGGACAAGTGAATTGATTTATAAATTTATTTAAAAGATTAAATTTTTTTAAAAATGGTCAAAAGGTTGATTCTGAACAATGTTAAGAGCTAATTTTTATTTTCTATCTAAATTAGAGAAACCGTCAACGTGGGCTAGTGTCAAAATACCAGCTTTCAATCTGATCAAGCTAAAAAAAAATTTTTTAAATGTATTTTAAAGTAGCAACTAAAAGTGTTCCTATGATCAATTATTTTATTAGTACCTATTTTATTTAGTCCTTCCTGCAAGTCTAACCAGTAGTAGAACACCAGCACCACCCACAGTGGAAATGCCGGTTACAAATTCGGCTGGAATTTTCCTTTGGAATGCAGAATTTTTTGGTAGGTATAAAGAGTGAAGTTTCATATGAAAAAAAAAAAAAAACAGATCTAAAATATAATTTGTGGAGGCACCCAGTGAGGAATGTGATGCAATTTTAAATATTAAAATTAAAAACTTATGGTTTGTCCGCGTCCGATCATACAGAAACAAAACGGCATAGAGTAACACGAACTTTACATACATTCCAATAAAGTTTATATCTAACCAAATTGAATAGTAAACATCTACCAGTGCATATCCGTGGTGTTAAATTAAGACAGACTTATTAGGCAACAAAAAACAAAAAAACAAATATAAGACAGCATTACTACAACACTATGATAATGAAATAACCGAATTGTTTACTTTACTACTTAAAAGTTTCAGTCAGTAACCAAACGTGAGAAGAGGAGGGCAACTTTTAGCGTAGTATCAATGTTGTTGCTATATTTGGACAATTATGATTTACATTAAAAAAAAAAGTGATAATATTTTAGATTAATAAATTGACAAATACAATGTGAAATTACCTTTTCTTGTGACCTGCAGTCGGAAAAGTGAAGGCCGTCCAGAAAACTTAGGGCTTGATCATCCATTATGATAGGAGCCGATACCGTTCCCATCTGGTTAGGATTTTAGTTGTTGATAAGGATTTTAAAATGAGTCCAATTCAGATGGGTGGCTGATTTTGGGTGTGTTTAAATACCTTTTTTTTTTAACTGGTTATTGATAGAAATGTTCTTTTTGTGCGTATTAGCTAATAATTTCGCCTGGTTTGTCCACTGTCTTGTTTAGAAGACTTTTAAGACACTGATCATTGGAGTGGACAGTACATAGGCTGTTTAAAAATTTAAATATACTTTTGTTTTGAAAATAATGATGACAGAATCCAAGTTGTTTGTAGGATTCTTCGATATAAAATTCGAACTATTTTTTTTTTAATTTAAAAGGTAAACAAACTTCAATTCTTCAAGTGTTGGGATTACAAAAAAAAAATGTCGTTTCAACTATTCAATTCAATAACAAAACAATAAATTGGTTTGTTGGGCAATAAAAAAAATAAATAAAACTAGTAACCATCGCCGTGTTGTAATGAAAAAAGCTGGAGTAAAATTAAATAACGATTCCGTTATCACTCAACCAAGAAAAAAAAGGTTAAAGAAATTAAATAAGTTGCGAAAAGAAAAAAAAACAAAAAAAAAAAAAAAAGAGTAGAAGAAGCCCGTTGCCTCTTTTAGACACGTGGAGCGTCTCTTGTAGTTTTAGAGAAAAGCACGAAAAGGCGATATTAAAATCTGTTTTAAGCTTAATGCTTCTTTGGTCGACGATATGATTTAACTAGTCTAATCGTTGCGTTATGGAATCACTAACGCATATTGATTGTGTTCTGCCCAAAAGGTTGACATCTTTCTTATTGTTAGTGAATTATTTTTCTCTTTCTTAGGATCCCGGCTTTCCAACGCTTAGCGTCCAGATAAAGTAATTCATAGAGTAGCGTGGGGGACGCATCGACCTCGCCAAATCACACGCGACTTGGGTCAATTTGATTTTTCGTTTTTCTTTATTTTATGTTAAAATTCTATTCTTCTATAATTAATTCTTAAATACAATTAGAAAATTATACATTTATTAAAAAATTATATTTAAATTAAAATTAGGTAAAATAAAAATAGCGTTAATGTTAAAGTCTCGTCTTGTCTCGCGGAATGATCACGTGTTGTCGCGAAGTGTTCGGCCTTTCCAAATCAGCTATCAAAGATGAGAGCCCGTGGTGAGGTAAGCTCTGAAAAAAAGATTACATTTATGTCAATTTATAACTATATTTCAATTTTATTTCAGGTTCATTTATTAAACGATGAACTCTGCTACATTCTTAACACTGTTTTTACCTCCTATTGTTGTTTAAAATCATAATTTAATTCGGTTTTCGTCTGACACGCCGGATGAAATGATGTATATAAAATGGCGCCCACGTCCACATGGGCACAATCGGATGGAGAATTAATCCTTTTGTGACTTTAATCGTATTTTCTGTTGGCTTCTTGGATATGTGTTTTATAAATTCAATACCGTTATCTTGTTATTCCAACTCTAATTCTCTATATATGGCTTGTGTAAAAGTAATTGAGATAGCAGATTTCTTTCTGTCCTCCATGTGTTAACCTGTACTTTAGAATTAGAAATACTCAAGCCCACTCACTGCCACTAGTTAAAATCTATTTTATTGTCAGTCAAGATTCACAATTCTGAGCAATTTTTGACTCCCGTGTTATTTTGCTCTAATTTGCAGAGTTACACAAATGCGGTGGGTGTTCAATATTGAACGACTATCTTCCATTAAATGACTACTTTTTTGGCGATCTCTTTATTTTAATTGATGAGCTAATTTTAGATATTAGCTTGTTTCTTGGTTTACCTAATTAGTTGAAAATGAATTTCTTTATCAACTTTCAAATAAGTGGTTC
>VCCN01005098.1:4570919-4593904 GCA_006491835.1 Architeuthis dux | reverse complement strand
ATATACGAGAGAGAATGAAAATGCTTATATACCAAGTCCTCACATAGAAACCTGTTTTCAATAATTATTTGTGTTTTAATGTAATTTTTGAGATGTTTGCTTGTTCTGTTCAAACACTGCTAACATGTTTATATGTAGAATTTGATAAGAAAAAATGGATTTTACTAATGGGATGATGTAATTGGGTGTGTCTTTCATTTACCTGTAAATTTATGCATCACAGATAAGATATTTTGGGAGCAAAACCCCCTTCCCTCACTCTATTTCTGGTTAGTTCTGACTTGAGTAGAGAACTCTTCAGCTTTGCTCAACCAAATCAGAAGTTTTTGTGAATACAACTGGGTAAATAGATGACATCCATTTGCACTCTTTCTCTCTCTCTCAGTTAAAACAGGGGAGAGAGAGAGAGAGAGAGAGAGAACTATAAATGAAGGATTCTTTGAAAATTTAAATATATATTCTCTCACTCTTCTATTTTGGGTTTCAACTTGCTTTGCCAATTCTTTTGCCAGCTACCTCTGACTTCAATTCCCACCCTTTTTCTATAAATGAAAGAAACACCATACTAAAAAGCATTTTGTATTTCTGTTGTTAGTGATCAAACTTTCAAGACTTTGGGTCAGGAATTACATCAGTTGAAAAACTATTACAAAAACAAATTCCTGAGTTGGGCTTAAAAGAAAACATGATTAAAATGTATCTAAATATATTTCTAGACTCATGAGTGTGCATATTTATATATCAATGCATGTATTTTATTAAGAGTTTTCTATAATGAATTGAATTCATGTAGCACTAAGTCAACCTACAAACATGGGGCGTTTAATAGAAAGAAGAAATTGGGCACAATTTCAGTGCATGATAATTACGAGTCTTCTGAAAAATAACCCCTGCTCCCAATAATTTCCCTGACAGTTGGATATTCAAGTTAAACACATAGGCTGACCTAATTGCAAATATATTTGTGCTTTTATATCACTCTTATATATTCATTAATTATGTGCTTTTAGATATTTACTAAGCATAGCTTAGTCTGGCACAGGGTCACATTTGAAGGAGATTGTGTTGCACCAATCTTCCAAATATGTAGGGTCTGCTTGTTTTTAAAATCAGCATTCAAAATTCTGGCTTGAACATTTGCGATGTAAGTTTATGCTAAACTAAGTTTGTGCCCACTTGTTTTTTTGAAAATTCAGACTTTTTTAGTGATCACTGCCCAACAAAAGGTGAGAGAAGTAACTTATTCATTTATCACCCCTTTTTCCTATTTTTTACTTGATCACTCCAATATGGTATGCTGCCAAAAGTGACAGTTTCTATTGAGTGACTAACCAGACCTGTTGACAAAGTCTTTGCTCTTATGCCTGTTGAGAATTCATTGTCTAATCATTTTTATTCTTTTCCTTTGCAGGTTCAGTACAAACTGTTTTTAATGATGGATCAAAAATCACTTGATCTGTTGGCTGAAAATCTAGACATCAAATATGAAGTTGTTGATAATATTTGTCAGGGCCGAAAGATCTTTGAAGCAGCCATAACTCTAACCAACAGATGTTCAGTGCCACTCTCCTATGAAGAGTGGGCCATCTACTTCTGCCACATACGCATGATAGAACCTGCTAATCTCCCAGAGAAGAAGTTTTCAGTTCTCCACGATTATGGAGTCAAATTTTCACAGATTGCTGGTTGCTTATTTAAACTTGAACCTGTTGATAGTTTCAAAACACTCAACGAGAATGATTCCCTGCGAATTGTCTTTCTTGCTCAATATTATTCTGTGGCCAAAACAGACGTTCTGCCCAATTGGTACATGACATTTCCTGACCTAAAACCTCGCATCATCACATGCACAGCAAACGAGGAGCTCAGCTTTGTGGCTCAATTCGAAAATGCATCCCAGTGGAAGAGGTATGACTATGAGATATCTGATGGCAAACGTCGTTATGATGTCTACGATCCTTTCACCCCAGAGGTGCGCTTTGAGAGGAACAAGTCCAGCTATGGCACTGGAGAGGAGAAGCCTACACGAAAACGAGTCATTCCTACACCGTTGCATCTAGAGGTGAAGGATGGAAGAAGTGTCGATCTTAAGAACGGCAACTGGGTTATCCACTCACATGAGGCACTTTCTAAGGAAGCAGAATTTCTTGCAGGTTTCATTTCAGTTTTTCTTTTGTTGTGATTTTTTCAATTTGTTGGCCAACGTGTATGCCGGGTGTTAACCAGTGTTCTTACTAGCCGATTAACGGCTAATTCCCAATAGAAACCTAATTCCAATTTCCCAATTAACATGAACTCTGTTTTGATCATTATTTGCTTTTTGTGGCCATTTTATGCGTTTTTTTGGCCATTTGTTGATTTTTATAAAAATACAAAATAAATACAAATAGAAAAATGTGGACATTGGAAAACTTATAAAACCAGTGGGGAAATCAAATTCCTGGCTAACACCTTGGTATGGCATATTCTAGAGGTATTAAATCTGCTAATCAACCTTTGAACCTGAAGCAAGACAAATAATTTCTTTGACCGTGTTAAATTTGTTAAATACTCCCTATCCTTCCAAAACCTAATAATGAATTTCATAAAAAAGCTTATTTTCATCTTTTTGGCAATAAACACTTTCTTTCATTAAAGAAACACATTTGGAAACAGAGGTAAATTATTCTAATGGTACTTGCCAATAGGCAGGAAAGAAATTGTTAATATGTTATCAGGTTTGGTGCTGTTTTCCTTCAATGCATATACCTTTGGATGGAAATAGTGTAACATTCAACCAAGGGATTATAAATCTATTTGAAACTCGGATACAGTATTGATTTGCTGTTTCATAATTGACTGAAAGAAATCCATGTTGCACTGAGCCAAAATTGATTTCATTCATAAGACATCACCTTATTTTGGTTTGGCATAGAAGAAACCGTGCATGTATGAATCTGAGCTACTTTCTTTGATATTAATGAGTTGTACTTGAGGAAAATGTTAAAACACAAATTAAGTAGTAGAATCAATTTTCTAGTAGTAGTGAAGGTAATCATAATTTATGATGACTGATCTTTTAGGTAGAAATAAAGGGATATTTATAATCAATGTTTCTTTGTAACATTCTAGAGTAAAATTAATTTTATAAATGGCATGTGTTCTTTTACCCAAATGAAAATAAAATATCATTACGATTGATATAAATATTGATAACTCATTCAAATAGAATGTCTTCTTAGATAAATCCATGTTATTACTTCATAAGCATTGCAGTTTTCAAATATGGATTCTAGCTTTTTAAATTTGTTTAAACTTTTCTTTCAATGATAGGTACATTTTTACTTTAAAACCTATTTAAACAAAATTAATTCATTTTTTTTTGTTGTTTCTAATAGCTTTTACCTTGAATTCTGTGTCTGAAAAAGTATCAACTATTTTTTTTCTCAGTGTGCACACATAGTTTAATTGTACAATATGGCAGCTATTCTTCTCTATAAAGAAGGTCAGTGAACTCAAGTCTGCATGTTATAACAATATAGTGACATTACCGGACATTACCAGACATTACTGGAATAAAAATCCTCAACTCTAGCCTCCCCCCAAATTATCTATCCCTGTCATTCGCAGGTGAGATTTCTTTGAAAAAACTTGGCTTAAACTGATTTTGTGCCCAATTTGGGAGCAAGTATTATTTAAAATAAAACAAAAAATCAGATATCTTTATTTTCCTTGAATATTTCTTAAAATTGTTTCTCATATCTTTAATTCTTTTGATAGAGTCACTCAAGCTCAAAATTGTTGCACAGCTGCCAGATTCCAAGTATATCAGCCTTCAACTTGTGCAAACTGTAGAATTGCCGACACACGACCATCCTAGCATTCCTGAGGAGGCATATACATTGTCGGTAGATTGTGACAAAGAAACAGTTGTCATCACCTCATCTGCCAGTCCGGGTTCTTTCTGGGCCATCCAGACTTTGTTTTCCCTTTTGAAAGATAATCACTTGCCTCAAGCTGAAGTGACTGATGCACCAAGATATTGCTACCGTGGCTTGCATGTAGATGTGGTGAGAAATTTTCATGACAAGCAGACTCTCTTCAAACTCATTGATGGAATGGTGATGTATAAGATGAATAAGTTGCATCTACATCTGACAGATGATGAAGGTTGGAGAATTGAGATTCCAGGTCTGGAAGAATTAACATCTGTAAGTTATTTTGATATTTGTTGTTTATCATTAATCTTCAATGGAGGTTCAGTATTTGGACTATTGAATTAGAGATGATAAGGTCAAACTTGGTGAAGCTTTTCCAACCCATCTGAAATAAATCTCTAATTTCAAATCAAAATTCAGACTCATCTATTAAGGATAGTACATATTGGATGTAACTAGTTGCAGACCATCATTGTAACAGACCAAGAAATAAGCGAGACCAAGTTCACATCAGTTGCAGCTGTGAGATAGGAAGTGTAGGAAAAACAGTAGGAAGGGTTATTTATTGATTAAAGTGATCAAAAACACGGTAGAGATGGACAAGAAAAAACACAATGTTTGCATTCAAATTCTTTAATTGTATCCATACCTGAATTATAGAAATACTATTTTTCATGTGATAAAGAAAAGACCTTCTTTTCTATTCTTTAACAGTATATTTCAAATATGTATTACATTTTTGTACTTTATTGATATTGAAAACAAAAAAGTTAATTCTCTATCAATGACTTCATATTTTGTCCAAATTGAAAAATTGTATTAAAAAAAAATGCTATTACTGCTTGTGAAAAGGAAAGGTATTAGCTTTGTATCTCAGTCCCCTAGATGGATTTTTACATATGTCACTAATACAATGTGCATGAAAATAATATTTACTTATACATAAAGATATGAATACATAAAGGTTTACCTAGGATATTTCTTCTTAGTTGGGGCAAAACAAAAAATCATGCTAAATTCTGTGCTTATTTGTTGTTTTTCATGAATGCATGATGCAAAATTCCATTCGATGTGAGATTTTATCCTATCACATGACATCACTAATACTTGAACTCCTTTGCTATTATCTCTATTTCTTTTTCCTTCTCAGGTCGGTGGTTTCCGTGGTCACAATTCAGAAAAAGATTGTATTTTACCTCTGCTTGGTTCTGGCCCCGAATGCAACACTTCTGGATCGGGTTACTATTCAGTGCAGGATTACCGAGACATCTTGATGTATGCAACTAGACGTCATGTGGAAGTAATTCCAGAGATTGATATGCCAGGTCATTGCAATGCTGCCATCCAAGCAACCAAATCTCGCTATGAGCACCTTAAAAATGAGGGCAAAATGGATGAGGCCAAGGAGTTTCTTCTGCATGAATTGCACTTCAAAAACACCAAAGGTCGCTCACAGTCAATTCAATCTTGTCAAATGTTTAATGAAAATCTGCTAAATCCTGGGATAGAGTCAACATTTAAGTTTGTAGAAAAAGTTGTGTCAGCAATTAAGGAAATGCATGAGGATATTGCTCCATTAAAGATGTTCCATTATGGGGGCGATGAGGTGCCCATGGATATGTGGGAAGAATCTCCAGCTTGCCGTAATTTGTTTAAGTCGAATGAAAACATATACACACTTGATGATCTGTTAGAGTACTTTGTCCAGCGGGTTGCTGCTATTGTCCACAAGTATGACCTAAATCTTGGAGCCTGGCAAGACGGGATGATGTCAGCAGAGGGACCATTTGAACGTTCCAGTCTTCCAACAAAGGATGTCCTTGTTTATGCTTGGCAAAATGTCTGGGAGTCTGGAAAAGCCAATGCTGCTTATCTCTTGGCTAATGCAGGATATAAGGTAAGCTTCTTTTAGACTTAATTGTATTCAAATTTCTTCTGATGAAGTTGCTCGCAACAACGAAATGCATAACGGTTTATCTTCATGATAATAAATACGTTTGAGACGTAGCATGCTTTTCTCAATCTTTCTTTTCCACATTGTCTAATCACATCTACCACTTGTATAAAAATGTGGCCTAAAGAGAAATGATTCTTAGAATATTGTATACTTCTGATTGAGTCATAGAATTGATTCAAGGGAAATAACTACCTTTGTCTCGAGTAGACTTTTTATTTATTTTGAAACATTATTGTACATGCTGAAAGTAGATTTTAATTAATTATGTATTTGTTGGACTATGACAACTCTGATGCAAGGGCATATTCATGTTGCACCCAGTGAGAAACAAACTTACTACCTATGGTTTGTGAGATAAATACAACAGGTCTGGTTAGTTACTCAATAGAAACTGTCACGTGACCAATGTCTTTTAGCAACATGCCATGTTAGGGGTGATCGATTAAAAAATTGGAAAAAGGGGTGATCAATGAATAAGTTACTTCTCTCACCTTTTGTTGGATCACTAAAAAAAAGTCTGAATTACGCTAACGGACACAAACTAAGGGACCAATTTAGCATAAACTTACATTGTAAATTGAAACCTCCCCCACTAAAAACTTATTGTATAGCCATTCTTTTGCACTGCATGGACGAACATGAATCAATTGACTCAATTTTAATCACCTGTTTTTGGAAATATCTTCTTCCTTTGTTACATTCTGTTTTCTGTTCCTCATCTTCCTTGATCTTTTGTTTCTATACTGTACCTCTTTACATTCATCGTGATTTGTTTTTGAGACCTAGCTTCCATTCTGAGCATTCTGTCCATTTTCAGGTTGTCATGTCTCAAGCTACTCACCTTTATTTTGATCATCCCTATGAGCCTGATCCCGAGGAGCGAGGTCTGTATTGGGCAGCTCGTTTCATTGACACTGAAAAAGTTTTTAAATTTATTCCTGATGATTTGTATTCCAATGCAGACTACAAACTAACGGGCGAACCTCTTTCTATGAAAGATGTTAAAGCTTATGAGAAGAGAATTGTAAAGTTGAAAATTCCAGAAAATATTATTGGTAAGTTTGAAAATTCAGTGAACCCTTGTCAAAACGGACCCCATTAAGCCGGATATCAGATAAAAACCAGCAAAATCTGAGTTATGAGAGTGACCGTCTGTGTGTTGGTGAAAACGTCTGTAACTTGCAATCTGTTAATTTTATCGTAATAATCTTTGTGTTATTAATAAAAGAAAGATTATAGAAGATTATCAACTAAAAATTATTTCTGTAGACAATATAAAACTGGAGATAATCGGGTCTGAAAACTTGTTTACACTCGCAAACCAGTGAACTAGAAGAATTTGCATTCGGAAATTTTAGCCCAACTTTCACACACATTTCAAAATTTCACCAAAAATATGTTAATGGGCCAATTTCAATAACATTTTCGGGATGTATTCCATTCTGAATGTATTTTCTTATGAGAAGGGTATTTTTTAAGAAAATTCATAACATAGTATCATAACTGGACCACTTCAAAATTACTACTAAGAGAAGTAAACAAACTTATAACGGTTTAGACATTTTCAGAGGAGTCAGATCTTAATTAATTAGACCTGAACTAATTAACCTCATAATATGTTAAATAATTTCATAAAATATATATATGTTTTATATAGTTATATGATGTATCATGTTCAGTATACAGTGTTTATACTTTCCAATATGGTATACATATACAGTATTGACCCCTACCATCGGTTAACTCAGACAATTGGCTAAAACGGACACCCTTCCCCCTTATTAGTCTGTTTTAATGAGGGTTTCCTTGTATGTATAATTTTTACCTTAACAAGTTGGTTGGATTTATTTAATGACTATTGGCTTTTGAGTTTTTTGAGTTTCACTGGTAGAATATAAATATCTTTGGTTATATACTCTGTGTTACTTATCTATGGGGACTTAGGTCTGAATGCAACTGTCTGGTCTATCGGTTTATAAGAAATGTCCAAAACATTATAAAGTATTTAGATAAATATCTCAGAGTTAAGTGCCCCTGCTCTGCATAGCATTGGGTCACTATTTGGCAGGGTATAACAACTTGTAAGGGTGTTATACTAATTCAGAAGTTGTATTAAAAAACTTGCCTTATGTGAGATTAAAAACTATTAATAACTTTATTTAAAATCTCATTTGATATTACATAGCTATTAAGTAGCATTTGATGCCATAAGACTGTTTATAATCAGGACATTGCTTTGGGAATATATGACCATTAGAAGTCAGTGTGTCATAAAAGTTATTTTGCTCATTCATTTCATTGTCTTCCACCCTATCACCTTTCATTATTATGCTTGCAGATTTCCCTGATATAGTCCAGGTTTTTATAAAAGAAATGACAGATTTATTTTTCAAATGAACTAGCAGTATACCATGGAAGTCTAACAATACATACATATAGGTTCTTATTTCTACAACTTTGCAATAATCTAATTCAATGAATGTAAATCTTTAGTAACCTTTAATTCTTGGCTAGGGTATGTGATCTCATTTTTCAGTGAAACATTTGGAAGAAGTATATATACAAAATGGAAGATCATGTGAAATAAGAGTATTCTTGAAAACCTTTAGAAAATTAATTAAATATTGGCTCATTATTCATGTTTTATTTAAATTATACATCAACACTGAAAAAAGGGGCCTGGGACCAGTATACCTATACACTTTTGGGGCCTTAAAAAGCCAAATTTTAGTTCAATCCATATAGCAGTTTTACAGTCTGGACACATGTATATAGTCTTCTTAACTTGAGAATTTTGATAAATTTCAGGTACAAATTGTATTACTATTTTAATTCAACTTTTTAAAGAATAATCATTAGATGCAGCTGATCTTTCAGACTGAACATAAGCTTAAAAAATGTTTGTTTTTTATCAAGATGGAGCTGGAAATGAGTTAACTTAGATATTGAACAAATATATAAAACTAATTAAGTGGCTATAAGTTGAAGCTAATAATGAGGGAGAGGTTTTTAGGTTAAGTCAGTTCCAAAAATAATATCATACACAGTAATTAAGAACTTGATGTTTAATTTCTCTATCTAAAACTCATGATTAGGAGAAAAAGTTGAACAGCTGCAATAGTTAACTACTGTCCAATATACTCAAGCAAAGGTTTAAAAATTTCATTTTTAGCTAAGCTTGTTGCTGGTTCATGATGACTGAGACAATTCAATTTCAGAATTTATTTTAATTCAGCTTCGGGCTATAATATTTTATTAATTTTTTCTTTTTAAAGGAATTCAAGGTCAGCTGTGGTCAGAATTGGTGCGAACCTCTGACCAATTGGAAAGTATGATTTTCCCTCGGCTAATTGCAATGGCTGAGCGTGCATGGCACAAAGCATCATGGGAAAATGAGACAGACAAGACCAAAAGAGATGCAGAGTCAAAAAAAGATTGGGCAGCGTTTGCTAATAGCCTTGGATCAAAAGAGCTGGCTCGATTGGATGATTTACATATAGCCTATCATATAGCGCCCCCTGGTGCACGGTTAGTAATGTTACTCTTAACTCCTTTTATTTTCTCTCTTCATTATTTTTAACAATTGAACTCTCAATAAAAATGAATTCATCTGCTGTATGGCATTCTGAGGTGGGGGAATAAAACATTCCCAAACATTTGTTATTTTAACTGAGTTCGGTATTTCTGAGATGAGGTGTTAGTATTACTGATACCATTGTTCAGACTGAGATCCTCATCTTGGTTGTCATTTTCACAACGTTTCGGCCGATGTACCCTCCGGCCTTCTTCAGGTATCAAGCTTTGTTGGTCACTTACCGGAACTATTGAACTGAACCCTTTATTCGATCCACGGGGGTATACTGTCCTCATTCCACTATCCATGTCCTAGAAATTATTTCGTGGTTATTTTTCAGTTTTTCAGTTGTGGTGCTCCTGCCTGGGATTGAACCCACAACCTACAGATGACTCAACAGTCAGACGCTTTTTAACCAACGCTTTAGTTATCTAGGCCACCGTCCCAACTTAGATAACTAAAGCGTTGGTTAAAAAGCGTCTGTCTGACTGTTGAGTCATCTGTAGGTTGTGGGTTCAATCCTAGGCAGGAGCACTACAACTGAAAAACTGAAAAACTGAAAAATAACCACAAAATAATTTCTAGGACATGGATAGTGGAATGAGGACAGTATACTACCGTGGATCGAATAAAGGGTTCAGTTCAATAGTTCCGGTAAGTGACCGACAAAGCTTGACACCTGAAGAAGGCCGGAGGGTACATCGGCCGAAACGTTGTGAAAATGACAACCAAGATGAGGATCTCAGTCCGAACAATGGTATCAGTAATTTGTTATTTTATTGTTGAAGGTAAAATTTTATTTGTTTAGCAAATCTTCAGTTCTTATCAGGCTAAGCATCCAGTTTATGTATACATGCAAAGGAAATGAGCTTTTGTGGGTTTTAAATTTAATAAAACATTGATCAGTTGATTAATCACAATACAGAATTGATTCCCCGTTTCTTTTGTTTCAGATGATAAGTTTAACTTATGTACAATGAATTACAAAACGTTATTTACACTAGAATTGAGATAAACAATATTCTGATTGGTTCAAGTTTATACTTGTGTAGATTGCTTAATTCTGAAATTTAAAAAAACAAACATTACTCTACTACAATGCTTTTAACTGTTCCATGAAAACACTTCTGATTTTAAAAAAACAAAGAAGGGTATTACAATTTACTTATGTCAAGGTATTACAAGAAGGGTATTACAATTTACTTATGTCAAAGTATTACAAGAAGGGTATTACAATTTACTTAAGAAGGGTATTACAATTTACTTATGTCAAGGACTAATGTGAAATAATCATCTTAACAAAATTGTCTTCAAATATTTTAGCTTTGAAAAAGATGGCCAGTTAAAGATGAATTGCACATATCCAGGTCTTCCTATCCAATTCAGTAGTGATGGAGGCGAGACATGGACAACTCATTCAGGAGAAGAACCAGTGCACATTCCAAGTGAAAGCAGAGTCATTCTTCAAACAAGGTGAGGACAATCCATTCCATTTATTGTAATCATAACTGATTAAATACTATATGATGAATGACTTGGCTCAGCGAACAGAGATTGGTACGAGTTTTCCATGTCTTTATTCAAGTCCTAAGTTGGCGGGGCCTGAACGTGAAAAATCTGTAGTCTGCGCAATGGAGTTTTAAGATGAAGTACAACGTGCGCTGTCGACCCCACCCTTTAAACCTTGGCTTTCCACGCTATGGTCCACCGTAGTGGCGCGGATAGCAGCACTGTCCTTAGGTCGTAGGTTTGACAGGAGTTTCTTCTCCTGGCAGGTGCCCGAGCTGGCTAATGGGGTCTGCCATCCCTAAGCAGATGACGTGCTGGCTGTTGAGGTCTACAGATGAGTCACCTGACAATACGGCTACCTGTGCAGATATATATTTTAGTGGATATATATAGAGAATCGCAGGATCGAGAGACACCAGTTTATTCAGATGCCCGGGCTAGCTGGAGAGGACACTATATTATAGCTTTATTTAAATTATATGTCACTGCAGTTTTCTTTTTACGATTGATGCACTAATGTTTATTATTCATCTTATATATCACTTGAATTTTGAGGTCTAAAGTGTTCCAGTTTAAACAAGGTAATCTCTTGGCTTCAGCATCTCAGTCTTGCTTTTAAATTTTTATAAAATTTTATAACTTTTCAAAGATCTGGTAAATATACTCAAGCAAAGACTAAAAATTTATTGATTCATGTTTAGTGACTTTTTAAAATATTTCTCTTTCGGCAGTTCAACACACAGATATCGATCAAGTCGGCAAATTGAACTGTCAGTTCCAACCAACTGTTAATACAAACCTCAGCTTCATATATCAAATATGGAACAGCAACAGTTTCTGCTTTCATCGGTTCACTACCATTCTACAGGAATATGAAATGTTTGCTACAATATAACTCCTTCTGAAGATCATCATAGAGGCTTATGTATTTGTGTATCAGACTTCTGGATGGACATGTGCAGCTCTTCCCAGGTGAAAATGCTTTTCTTGTCACCAGACATAAAACCTGGCCAGACAAGGAGTACCCAAAAGTAAAATTCTGACGTCAGAAGTTGGAATGTCTGTTTTTTAAGTCTTTGGAGTAAATTCCTCATGCAGTTTTTTCAAATGCAAAATCCTAAAAACACTCAACTTTATAAGAATGCAATTCAATCAATGAAGCAAAAGGCTTTCATTCTTAAAAGCTTTCCTCTTTACTCTTTTCCATTTACTTTAGGAAGATTCTTTGCTGAATGCAAGAAAATGGCTAGGTTTCATAAACTAACAATTTCTAAAGCATTTTCTTAATCGTATTGCATGCATTTCACCTGCCTTTGTGTTAACTACTGTCCAGAATTTTCCCCAGTATTCATAATGTATTGGAATCTACAGATTTTTAGAACTCTTTCAAAAATAACACCATAGCTTAGGATCTCTGTTAACCTCTCTCTCTCTTTTTTTTTTCTCTATCTCTTTTTCTTTCAAAACTTTTTTTTTCTACTTAAAGCATTTTGTTTTCAAGCTAGTAGTCTAATATTTTCAGAGATGAAGCATGATTGGCATGAATTTATTTGGACTAGTAAATTGTATACTCAATGCAGTCTTCATCATCTTTAATATTGAACGGTTGAGGTACTGTTTTTCGACTATAGTATACAAGGTCTATCTGCAAAGTATCCAGTCATTTAATATTAATGGGGGGAAAAAAGCAATGGTGCCTTAGTCCTCTTCAAAGTACTCCCCTTTCACACACTTATCCATTTTTCAAAACAGTCTGTAAAGTCTTCTTTCGGGATCACAATCAGCTGCTTCATCGCATTCTCTTTAATCTTGTCCACAGTCTGAAATTTCCTCCATTTCAACGGCGAAAGGCCAGAAGTCGCAGGGAGTCAAATCTGTACCATAGGGGGCTGACAGACCTGGGTGATGCAATGTTTTGAAAACCCTGCACGAGACGTGAAGAGTGGACAAGCTTGTCGCACAGTACACAAGCTAACTCAATGGCTTCTCACTGCCAACTGAGTAATCCCACATGAGAGTGTCTGTTCACATATACGCAGTAAGGTCCCCTCATCAAAGCTGCACAACTGGTTCTCAAGATATTAAAAATGGCTTGATAGTTTCTGGACAGACTTCCTATATAGGTTAACTAGAGGATACTGCAATTTCCACCTATTACAGAGTATTGAGCAAAAGGGCAAAGTTGTCTATTCTAACTAGAATTTCTAGAATTTTTTATTTTTTCATTCTCTATTTACAAAAGCCTAAAGTTTGGAAAGTTTTAATTTTTTTAAAAGATGAGGATTTTTATCTAAATGAACTCGTAAATGCTAAGAGCTTCTTCCAGCCATTTTGTAATTGTTCACATGGGCATGAATTCTTTCTCTTTCTCTGCTGATCTTGTAGGCCCTTATTGTTTTTCTTCAAACTACTCTCTTCCTTGTTATTCTGTTGTGCTTTCAGGCAATATTTTGGCTTTACAATCACTTTTAACAGCTCCATATTGAAGCTGAAGAAGGCTGTGAAAACAGTTGTCACAAACCTGATTAAATTGCACTTGTGAAAGATAAGGAAATGCAAGCACAAAATTCTCTAAGCTTTGAAAGATCTCGAAACAATGCTAAAATCTCCTTACCTGGAAGATGCTGATGCTTAAATAAAGAAAATGTCAAGCATTATTCCAAATCTTGTTTGGACAATTGGATCTCTTCATCACATCCTTGATGTTGTCAACACAACGTTTCAGCTGATCAATTCTTCAGTCCTCGTCTGGTGTATAATCCGAGAAAAGAGGCACACCTTTCTTTCTCCAGAAAAAAGGTGGTCATTAATATACCAACCGGATCAGTCCATTTCAGCAGCACTAGGTACACAGAAATAACCGTACTACCAACCAAGTACCCAGGTGATTCAAAACTATACACAGGGAGTTCCTCCAACACCTTCTTTGCAAAGCAAAGAAAACCATACAGTGTTGAAATCCATACTAGCCCAACATGCACCTGGCGGACAAGTCAATATATGCAGCCTCCTTCAACTTCCTCACTTTCCAACTATGCTCCATGTCAATTATCTTGACCTCATCCCAGAGGAGGTAATGTGTACACTTCTCACTCCAGATATGTTCTGCCATACCAGATTTTTCCACCCCACCTTTGGCTATGGCGTTATGTTCCTCAAGTCTGACTTTATGGGGATGGCTGGTTTCCCCATTATATACTTTACCACATATGCATGGGATGTTATAAACGCAATCTTTAGTCAGACCCTTTTCCCATACGAGACCAACTCTAGTAAAGAAGTTGTGGTGTAGTTTCACTATTGAACACCAGCCCGATGTAACGTTGACAAACCCTTTGGATCTGTTCTGTCACACATCTTACATAAGGAATGTTTGCTGTGGTTACATAGTTGGTGGTACTGGATATTCTCCTGTTTCCCGTCTTACAAATAACCAAGGACACATAGTTGTTACATTGGAGGTTGCTACTAATGTCCCATCATTTTTTTCTAGAATCATTGGATCACTGCTGATGACTTTTGCCCAGTGTTGAAGGCAACAAACTAATGCTTTCACAATACAGATGGGATGGCTGCACTCAAAGTCCAGATATAACCCCATATGTATACACACTAGTGCTATATCCTGTACGGGTAAACAGGACATCTTAAAAAGGAACCTCTAGTGATTCTTATTCTGTCATTGTCAACTGTAATCTTCTTAAGGAGAGTTTCTGTCTCTTCTTCATAGGATTTTTGTAGATGATATTTCAATCCTTGGATGTGATGTATCCTCTCCTTCCCTAGAGCGCAACTCTCTCAAGGATGCAAAGAAAAGATCCAATTGTCCCAACAAAGTTTGGAATATTAATGACTCTTCTCAAATCTACATGTCAAGTATTAATCATTCATGATTTTTGTTAAAGCTTTAAACAGAAATGTCTGAAAGGCTTTAAACACTGAAAAAATGACACACTAAGGCAACAATCTTTCCTTTGTTCAGGCCGGTTCTTTTCTTTCTTTTTCTTACATTTTGTACTGATGCAAAACAAAATAAAATAACAAAAACCTGTTCCTGAAAATATGTTGTTCTCTCCTTATTCTGAAATTATACCTGGTTGAAAAAAACATTTTTCTTTTTTTGCAAATGAAGAAATGTATTTGTGTAGGTATAACAATAAGTCTGTAGCCTAATGATGAAAAAAGTATGTTTTACACAACAAATATTTATTTTTCAACATAATCACCTTGACAGGGATGTCAATGCACTTGACCCAACACTTCTCCATTATTCACATAGTTTAAACATTAAGCAGTGAAAATTTAACTGTGACATGGCTAAGATACTATTGCTTAGATGCAGCAAAGTAGTACATCATAATGGATGGCAACTATCAAAAAGGTCCAACCCACAACAACTAGAATGGTTTATTGATGAAATCAGGTTATATAGGGTTCTGCAACTTTTTCTCACTGGGTTTCTCATACTTTCACATCACATTAACCAGTTTGTGGGTAGTTTACCTGAGATAGCCACTGAAAACTCCACAAACAATTTCTCACTGATGATAAATGTTGCCTGAGCAGCAGTGAATTTGCTCATAATATATATTTTTTTTGTGTGTGTGTGTGTGTTTATATATACTGAAAAAAAGGCCTTATAGGCAACTGTTAACACTGTGTTTTGTGTTTGTCTGCACTCATCAAAACAGGACTGAGGAATTGTGGTTAAAGTTTTTGGTGACTTCTGGGAAATTTTGTTTTGTTTCCTCTTCCCTTTGTTGACTTGGTTTCACATAGGTTTCCCCTATTCACAGATATTATTTATACTGTGGTCTTTTAACCCCCTCTTTTTATGTCTTGGAGGAGATATATTGAATTCTACATATTTTTCAAAATATATAAATGATTTAAGAATTCACTCTACCTTTTGATACATCCCAATCACCACAATATCATATTTACTGTATGGGACCTACGCTAAAACCAATGTAGTATGTAAAATTGTATGAAATATTTACAGATGAAGATGATGATGGGGGTGGGGGGGAAGAAACATCCAAAAATGAAAACTAAACAGAACGAGGGTTTAGTATAGGCTCCTTCTTACCCATGCTTGTGAAAAAACAGTCTGGTTTTTTTTTTTTGGGGGGGGGGGGTATAAACCCTACTATTTTTTTAAAAATTTTTACCAGGAACAAGTGACATGTTCACTAAGCGGGGTTCAAGAGAATAAAGTAATGATGTAAGAAAGGCAATCTATTCAGGAGTGGAGGCAAAAACCTAGAAAGTAGGGTGGGGATCTTGAAAAAGACCTGAAAATTAAAGAAAAGAGATAGTCTGGTTGCATGTGTAGAAAAAAAGGTTCCCGTGGGATCAAGTCCCACGGGAGCCTTTTTAAAAGAGATTTTTTTTCATTTTTAGGGGCTTTAAGGTATGTTCAATCAGAAAAAGGTTTTCTTCAATTTATCTTGCCCCAGGAAAGGTATAATTTTCAAGATGATGTCCAAGAAGGATGCTTAAAATACTCGTTACTCGTTCATTATTTATCCTAGACAAGTTTTTTCAACGGGTTTTTGTAGTAACAAATGTGTTCAATAACATATCAAAAGTTTACCACAGTCTGACCACTGAAAAGGTATAATTTTCAAGATGGCGTCAAAGATGGCCGCTAAATTAGTCGGCTGCATTTATTAAAAAAACCCACCTTACCCCTAAAACAATTGCAATTGGAGGTTTTTCAACGTTTTTTTGTAGCATCAGATGTGCTCAATAATATACTATAGATCTAACACAGTCTGACCATTGAAAAGGTCTAATCTCGAAGATGGCAGCCAAATCATTAAAATGCTCACTACTCGTTCAATATTCATCCTAGACAAGTTTTTCCAATGGGTATTTGTAGTATCAGGTGTGCTCAATAACATACTAAAAGTATACCACAGTCTGACCACTGGAAAGGAATAATTTCCAATATGGCGTCCAAGATTGCTGCCAAATCATTCAAATTCTCACTATTCCTTCATTATTCATCCTAGACAAGTTTTTACAATAGTATTTATAGTATCAGATGTCGTCAAAATATACTAACGGTTTACCATAGTTTGACCACTGGAAAGGTATAATTTTCAAGATGGCGTCCAAAATGGCTGCCAAATCCTTACAATACCCATTACTCATTCATTATTCATCCTAGACAAGTTTTTCCAATGGTCTTATGTAGTATCAAATGTGTTTGATAACATATCAAACATTTACCACAGTCTGATCACTGGAAAGGTATAATTTCCAAGATGAGGTCTAAGATATCTGCTGAATCCTTAAAATGTCCAATATTCCTTCATTAATCATCCTGCATATATGAAAAGCCACCTTACCCCCTAAAGAAATTGCAACAGGAGTTTTTTCAACGTTTTTGTGTAATATCAAATATGCTCAATAACACACTAAAGGTCTACCACAATTTCACCACTGGAAAGGTATAAATTTTCAAGATGGCCGGTAAATCATTAAATGCTCACTACTCATTCAATATTTGATCCTAGACAAGTTTTTTCCAATGTGATTTTGTAGTATCAGGTGTTCTCAATAAGATATTAAAAGTCTACCACAATCTGACCATTGGAAAGGTATGATTTCTAAGATGGCGTCCAAGAATACCGCCAAATCCTTAAAATGCCCAATACCACCTCATCCTAGATAAGGTTTTCAACAGTGTTTCATAGTATCAGCTGTGTCTAAGAAGGTATTTTGAATCATGCTGGAAATCCCTTTGGCCAAGAATTCTGTAGTTTGGCTAATACATATTCCAATGCTGTAATACAAGATGATATTGAAGTTGACATACTTGAGCGTGATTCAAAATGACAACAGAGATATACAAAATTCATCAGAGAAAGGTTAATCGCAAATTCAGAAAAAAACAATATGGGACAAAATGACAAAGATGAAACTAAAAACATTTTCATTTGCAGCAAAGGTCAATAAATGTAAACTTGGAGAGAACATTATTGAGCTAAAAGAAGAACGAGCTTTGCTTACTCAGTTTCTTCTCATACAGAGAGCACAACCAGGATTAATGGAATCATCCGAAGCCTTTGGTGAATTTGAATTTACTGCAATTCCCAGTTCTATTTTTTCAGACAAAGGCCTAATGCTTAATCCAGCAGACGAATTTACCTTGATGAATGAGATAGAGATTGTTGCTGATAGTGAAAGTAGAAGAATAGAAATTGCAGCATACAGAATTGTCATTATTGATGTTATGGAGGAAGTTCAATTACTGAAAAAAGATGAAAGTCTAAAGAACATTGAACAGCTTGCTGGAAGATTTTGTCAACAAATTGAGAAGAAACCCCTAGGGGCTAATGAAGGCAGAGTTCTGTTTGGTTCACTTAAAGAGAAGACCCAGAAAAAGAGAACCAAGGGCATTGATCCTATTAGGTTTCATGTGACAGAATCGATGAATGTAGGAGGAATTAGCATGAGGACTCTTCTATCAGATAGCAATACTAAAGAGCAACTTACAATTCTCTTTAAAGATGCTCTGTTGAAAAGGTTAAAGATAACGAAAGGAGAATAATATGTGTGGCAGGGACTCTTGTTTCATCAAACCAACCGATATTGCTTAGTGATAATATGAGAGAACATGATCATGAAGAGGCAGACACTCTAATACCCTTTCATTGTTTGGATGCAGCAAGATCCTCTCCTGGTTGTAGCTTAGTGGTCCATTCAGTTGATACAGGCGTGTATGTCCTATTGCTCAAAATGTATGATTTGCTGCAAACATCGAAGTTACATATGATAGCAGGAAAAGGAAAAAAATCAATGTATTATCTACATTGGGAAATGCTACAAAGCACTTGGTGCTGCTAAAGCAAAAACCCTGCTTGGATTACATGTGTTTATAGGGGCAGACTGGGGAGGAAAATTCTCAGGAATATCAAAATGTGAGTTTCTTACTCTTGAAAGATGAGGATTCGATTGTTACAATGTTTACTGATCTTGGTCTTTCTTTTGAATCCACGTCCTGCCAAGACATTGAAAATTTAGAAAGATTACAACGGGATCTTTTTCACAAAGAAAAGGAAGGTGAAAAGTTGCCTCCAACACAGGCAACGTTCATTCCTCACGTATCTAGAGCAAACTATGTATGCCATTCTTGGAATGTCCCCTCTCAATACAAGCATTGTCAGCTCCCGAAGGAAATGACTGGGTCTCAGAAAATGATAGCTGTGTAATGTACACCTGCATGTTTCTGTGAAGACTACAGCAACCAGGAATATCAAAATTACTTTGATGGTAATGAAGTAGACTATGAAAGTGACAGCAGTACTGATGTGAATTAATGTTTGTCAGCCCTTCCGTGAAAGCCCTCATATATACTTAACAAAATAGTCTCAAACATTTCGCATACATCTTTGACTCAAAAGACATTCATAACTTTCTTACATTTTGAATCAAATTCAGTTTTCACAATACAAAATGCATTGCTTCTCAATCATTATGCAGTCATTAGTTAATAAATATGATGCATATAGATAAACATAGTTGACCACGATGTCCCTACATGCTTTTGAGCCCATATCAAACCATGTGGAAAATTATCATTTTCGTGCATGCGTAGTGCTAGTAGCTATTGTTGAAGGCTAATTTTTCGTGTCCAGCAGGGCTCATCCAGTATAGGAAAGATGATTTATTCCATTTAACATTGAAATCCAGCGTAAATAATTTTTTAAAGCCGATATAAAACGACGTGGAAAATTCATCATTTTTATGCATTCTTAGTGCTATCAGCTAATGTTTTTAAGAATATTTTTCCTGATTAAGTATACCTTAAAATCCCTAAAATATCGCTTTTAACATCCAAATCCAACATAAGGTGGTTTTTTAAATGCAGCCAAGTAATTCGACGGCCATGTTTGATGCCATCTTGGAAATTTTACCTTTCCAGTGGCCAGAATGTGGCAGACCTTTAGTATGTTATTGAACACACCTGATACTACAAAAACCGTTGAGAAACCTTCTGTTGTGATTTTTTTAGGTGTAAGGTGCAGCCGACTAATTTGGCGGCCGTCTTGGAAATTATACTTTTACTGACTGCAGTAAAGTGTTGATATGTTATTAAATACACTCGATACTACAAAAGGCCATTGGAAACACTTGTCCAGGATGAAGAATGAATGAGTAATGGGTATTTTAAGGATTTGGCGGCCATCTTACACATCATGTTGAAAATTATACAAGCAATACTTTAGCCCTAAGAGCTAAGTATTTTTGTTAAAGCTCTCTTTCTTTGGACAAAGACTCATAAACTAATACAGTGCACATGCAATCTCTGGTAGTTTGTATACATGTATAGACCTGTGGCGAAGAAATGGAAATTGCCTGCCGTCTGTCTGGTGGAGGGTCCAGGAAGCAGAAGCCGAGTGAATGGGTCGTCATCATATATAAACAAGATGGAGATTTGGTGACCCATATGTTAAGCGCTAGCAACCTGGATGTGGTGAGCTCCTGTTTATAAGAGGCCAGGCAGCGACGGTTCGCCAGTTCGCTCTTGGCTTGCTAGCGGAAGCTACGTTGGAGTGTACCTGTAAGGTGAAGTACATTGTAGCGGCTTGGAGTTCATGATAGCTTACCGGTGATAAGCAAGGAAGTGTCCCTTGAAGGGCTGCAACATTGACATGCCATTGGACTCATTGCATCAAACTGTGTCAGTGTTTTTCCCCTCCCCCTTGGAAACTACAAGATCACATCTAATATTAATTCTCTCTTTCTGATCTGGAGTCCAACAAACGCTATTCGTTACAATGCCCTGATGTCCATGAAAGAAAATGGATGGACCCAAGTGTGTTTTGACAACTACGCATATTTTCCATCTTGTGAGATTGCAAAATAAATAAGAGAACATCAAAGATTTTAAAGATTTTAAAGATCACTGATAATGAAAAAACAGGGTGCTACTATAGCTTGTGGTCTACCACAGTATATGTCGTCTACAGTAATGTAATGTGCGGTCTAGTGCACCCCACCTGACCCGACTGACCCAATTGCTAAGTATAGAGAACTAGCAAGGGACACTTAACTTGTATATCCCAACATATAGCATAATTATAGTTAACTTGCTTTTTGGTTAAAACTTGAAATAGATATGATTGTACATTTCAAACCTGAACCGATTACTAAAGCGGGAAAAATTAGTATAAAAAGTTCATCTAAAGTTCAAGCTTTCTGCAGAAGTGTCATCTTGACAGAAGAATGTGGTTGCATTTTCATGTGTGTTCATGTCATCGATGTGGTAGGAGTATCTAAAACTTGGGTGTACCATGAAAATATGTGTCAATGGTTCCACTCAATGACTGGACTGTGTGTGTGAGTGCAAAATACATATATATGATATGTATCCGTTTGAAACTTTAAAATTTTTGAATAAACTATTATTTAACTATGTTCATGGAATATACCATGCTAAAGCGTGAATTTTGCCCTACTTATTTAAGCTGAATGTTTTCTTTTCAATATTTATTCTGGTTTATTTGAGGCTGTCAAATCAAAGATAGACAACAAAGCAAATTCGAGCAATTTTGTTGTATGAGTTCAAAATGGGACATAAAGCAACGGAAACTGCTCGCAATATCAACCAAGTATTTGGCCAGGGGACCGTCAACGAACGTGCAGCTCAACATTGGTTCCAAAAATTTTGAAACCAAGACGAGAGCCTTGAAGATGAGGAGGATCTGGACGTCCTTCTGTAATCAATGACATCAAATTGAGGGCCATTATTGAGGTGAATCCATGCAAAACAACTCGAGAGGTTGCAGAGGAACTGAATGTTGACCATTCAACAGTTGTTCGAAAATTTATTTTATTCTAAGCTGAGATAATACACTGCTTTAAAGTTGATGGTAAAAAACTGCAATTATTTTTGCAGCAACCTAATATTATTCAACATGTTTACATTTTTTTGTTTATACACTGATCATTAATAAATTCTATAGCACAATTTCTTTTTTTTATCATCCTGCAGTGTAAATATCCCAGGTAGACTGTACACTATAGTAGAAATGTCTCGGTAAACCGCACGCTATAGTAGTACACCAAAAAGTGCAACTTTAGGGGGGGGGGTAAGAATTAATAGTAAAGTAAACTATACTTTAAATCACACCAATAATTCATGAGCTAAAAGTTGATATGTTTAATGGCTAGTGGAATGATATGGCAATGTTAAAATATTGAACTTTATTAACATTCAAAAGAATTATTTTCAATTCAAAAGAAAGGTGGATTTCTTTCATATTTAGTGCGTAAATACAATAAAATAATCATTTGGCGATCTGTTAATTTTTCTTTGGCAAAAGTTTAAAATTGAATTTGATCCTCAAGATTTACTGTAATTTTATTTATTATCAAAATCAACGCTTTTCATAAACGCACAACAAAAACCTTTCGCTAAAAAAGACTAAAAATAATTTATTTGTAACTTCATTAATTATTTTTTTACTTTTTATGTTGAATGACTTTTATGAAAAATGAAATTTAAAAACAAAAAAGATAGAAAGAATATTTTATCACCTACGCTTTTTATACTTTCGCGATAAAGAGAAGGTTCATTTGATTTCGTATGAATTTTTCAAGAACAATCTGTACTTATAAAAGAAGAGAAAAAACTTTATTTTTGATTAAATAAATAAATAGAATTTCGCTCCAGTTTTAAGTCCAGTTTCAGGTTTTGCTATCAACCAATGACAGTTTCCAGAATCGATGTTTCGTACTAAAAACGAAACAAGAAAGCAACATCGAATTTAAATGTATCCGCAGTATACGAAATATGTGTTCCGTTTTATAAATGTCGGTAGTTTTATTATGCTTGCAATGTCCTATAAAATGGGTTCCCTTCTCTGGTAAGTAAATATTTTCACTTTTCACTTTTCTACCAGTCTTGTTTACATTATTTTGTTTTCTTCAGTGACCTTCATTTTTGTTTTGTTGTGTCTGTGTGTGTGTGTCTGTGTGTGTCTCTCTCTGTCTGTGTGTGTCTGTGTCTGTG
>VCCN01005098.1:4503888-4515839 GCA_006491835.1 Architeuthis dux | reverse complement strand
GTGTATATATATATATAGAGAGAGAGAGAGAGAGATACATAAACTAGGGATACAATTTGTTTGCACTTAGACACGTCTAGCACAAAGCTTCATTTTCTGGACCACAATGAAGATCGAGCTCATTGTCAATTGCTTGCATGACCAGATGGCTAAAAAATGCACTACCATGAATATTCTTTCTTTCTATATTCTAAATAGAGAGAATAGGCTTATGATCAAGTCATTCTTGAAGCATTGGATTTCAGATAATCTCTAAAGTTAAGCCGTATTGAACCTGATCAAGTACTTTGATGGGTGAGCGCTTAGGAACACCAGGTACTGTAAGTGCTCTGTGTCCTTGTGCCAGACTAAGCATAGCGTATTGAATAAAGAAAGTACCAGTTCTCTCTGATCCACAAAGTTAAGCAGCGTTGAACCTGATCAGTACTTAATTGATAGTAATTAATTAACTGTAATTAATAGGAACACCAGGTTCTGTAAGTTTTTGAGGCCTTGAGCCAGACTAAACAAAACGGAGTAATAAATAGAGCGAACGTGAAACAAGGGAATTGATTCTTAATTTTTTACCTAGAGTTACCGCCCTTTACTTGCTATTTTGCAAGAATTTTAAAATTTCTCTTTTCATTTTAATAGCGACGAAAGTGGACAATTCTCTTAAAGCCAAAAGGTTTTTCGTTCAAACCAGTTTGAATCGGTTAATAGCGTCCATAACAAAGGAATGATAGAATAGAGAAAGTGAGCGAAGAAAGAGGAATAGTTTTTGTTCTTTTTTACGTCACATACGTCATATATTTTCTTTTTTGAAAATAATCAATTCTTGAAATAAAAAAAAATATAAAGTACAAGGAAGAAAGAAAGAAAGAAAGCAGATGATACAGCGTTTATAATTAATATATACACTTCATATATATATATATATATATATATATATTTGGCAAAGCTTAGTAGATAATAATTTTTCTTTGCTTATATTTCAAGAGATATCTTCCATAATTACTGTATATGCCGGATATTACCCAGACATATAATTTAAGAAAAAAACTATGCAAATATTACACTGCATCCAATATGCTGGTATTATGACTAGAGTTCCATTTACCGAAGCTGAATATGGACAGTTATGGGGCTTAGATGAGTTGCAGTGAGCAGTAGTCCTCCAAATACCCTTGTAAACCATTCGTCTGCTAGTCTAGCATGTACGGTATCCTGGAATGATAATGAGGCTCCAAAGATTGAATAGGATGCCTACAGTCGTGCAATCTTTAGCAAGCTTGTTTTGCAGGCCAGTTCACTAGTGTAGTTAGTTCAGTCCTTACTAGGCACACTATTACTGTGGCCTTGTGCCAGGTAAAACTAAGTTTAGTAAGAAGAGCCTGCCTTGTAGCTGAGATAGTTATGTATTTTCTAGTAGTGTCAGTGTTCAAGCCAAGGTAAAAACCTGGATTTTGAATGCTGATTTTCAAAGTAATCCAAATGATATCTCCAAAAGTTCTCAATGAATTTCACTGAAGTTTTGTGGAAGGGTGGGTAGTCCAAACAATATCTCCAAAAGTTCTCAATGAAGTTTTGGGGGGGGGGCATGGACTAAGGAAGAGGTGATTAAATGTTGGTGTGGATCCATGAATTTGTTTTCGATTGAGAGGTTTTTCTATTATTCTGCATTAAAAGAAGTTAAAAACAAACAGTAAATAAAAAATACTAAATTTCAATTTCAAGGGGAGTAACTCAATATTTGTACATAACGCAAGAATTGCTTCTCTCCCTTTTTTTGAAATATTTCATTTTCATTCAGTTTTTAGTTAGTGTACAGCGTTGGCAGAGGTATGCGCTCTCTGAGTGCTTTCTAGTTTATTATGGTTTAAAATAAATGATTTGAAAATATAGTGTTAATCATTGTGTATAGTATGGTCGGACTATTTTCATTGTCTATGTGTTCATTTGTTCACAATGTTTCAGCCGTGTACCCTCTGGTCTTTGTCAGGTGTTTCTGGTTCTAAAATGTGGAATCACTGTTTAGAGCACATGCTCGATTGGACTGGACACGTCACATCCGTTTTTTTGGTATATCCTGTATGTCGGGATTGTGTTGGTGTAAATTCTGAGTTGCTTCCCTTATATTGGAAGATCTGTTTTTTTGTTTTTTTTCCAAGATGTCCTTTTTTGATGAGGGATTCCCAGATGCTATTGATGTCAATCAGGAACACCCGATCTACATTATAACAAGAAATCTCTAAGAAAGCACATACCTCTGCCAACGCCATTGACAGGGGAAGTAATTGTGCATGGATCCACCCCGAAATTTACTCACTTCTTCCATAGCCCATATTTTGTAGAAATAAATACAGAACTTTTGGAGATATTGTGTGAACAGACATGAATGTTTGACGATATTATGTGGTGTGCACATATAACTACGGTGTAGGGGAAGTAATTGTGAAACTTAATCACTTCTTCCGTGGCCTATTATTCACCCTTCCACAGAATTTCATAGAAATTCATCGAGAACTTTTGAAGATATTGTGTGAAAAGACATGAAATTTTAGCGATATTATGTTGCATGGACATATAACTACGATGTAGGAGAGGTAATTGTGCATGGATCCACCCAGAAATTTAATCATTTCTCTCATAGCCTATTGTCCAGTGTTCCACAAAATTTCATACAAAATTCATTGAGAACTTTTAAAGATATCATGTGGACAGACATGAACACATACATAAATATATGGGGTTAAAAAAGGAAAAATATCTCTCATTCAAAAAATAATTCCTGGATACGCCCCAATTTTACCAGCTCTTCCATACCCCATTGCCCACACTTCCACAAAATTTCATTGAAATCCATTCAGTACTTTCGGAGATATCATGTTTACAAACAGACAGACAGAAAGACGCAACCAAATATATATATATATATATATATCCAACTTTGTTGACAGAGGTAAATGATCCGTTTTCTCAAGGGTGGTAACTCCAGTTATATTAATGCTAATTGTAGAGTAGTTTCCCTTTATTTATTTGTTTGCAAATAATTATAATATAAATTTTATAAATAGGAAGTGATTTGACATTGAGCTTAATGGTCGCCAAAGGCATCCTTTAGGCAAGTATTTATAATTTCTCAAAAAAATATATATATTTCTGTATATTTTTTAACCAAGCCGAAATTAATGTCTTATCACTAGAGAATTGTAATATTGTATTTAAAATCTAAAAGTGATTCACAATAGGACATAAGTCTGAGTTTTAAATATTTGTTGTGATATGAGTGTTAACATGATTCTTTTTTTTTTACAGATCAAAAAGAAAATAGAAATTTGTGATAACCATGCCAATTTTATACAACAACAGTTAGTCACTTCTAAAGAATTAGAAAGTAAGATCTATTCACAAGAAACATGTTTCTATAATAGAAAATGGTAAGTGCATTACAGAACCTTAACATTTTGAATTTGGTATTAAAAATTAGCTTTTCATTCTTTATGAGCTGTTTGTGTAACCCAGCGGTATTCAAACTGTATTCAGCGGAACCTTTCCAAAGGTTCCGCGAATCAAAGTGAGATTTTCGCAATATACTTAATAATTCTTCATTACATAACATTCGGATTGTATACATTTGAATAATTCAAAAAACAAGGCTAAGATCTAATAGTTACATACATATGTAAATATATATGTGGAAGGGAAAGTTGTTTTTGAAGGGGTTCTCTAGAAAATTTAATTATTGAAAAGGGTCCCGAGTAGTTAAAGTTTGAAGACCACTGGTGTAACCCATGATATCACAGGTAGGATTTATTAAACAAATGCATTAAAAGTTTCATTCACTCTAATGATTACAGTAGGAGATGCGGAGTGGGGTAAGGGTTAGCATCAAAGAAAACGAAATCAGCGGACCAAGTTAGTTTTGGCTGAGGCTGTTTATGTTCACTTCACACTATTGCCCATGGGAAAGGCACGAATCCACTTCTCCCTCAAGCTATGAGTAAATGAGTTGTGGCCTTTTAGCCCTGTAAAGCAGTCTAACTAAGAGAGGGGTTGAAAAAACTTACAGCTTGGCTGTCATCATAGCTGGTCCCAAGCCCAGGTAAAAAGGAGGAGGATTGGGCATTGGGCTATAACAGTGATACCCAAGGGGGGAATTTAGGTAGTCCAAGGTGGGAATAAGACTATTAGGTAAAAATAAAAGTCGGTAAACCATGAGATTTTGCATTGTGAAAATTCAGCCCATTTTTACACAAATTTTAAAATTTCACCCAAAATATACTAATGGGACAATTTCAATAAAATTTTCGGGATGAATTCAATTTTGCATAAATTTTCTTATGAGAAGGGAATTTTTTAAGACAAACTTATAGAAATATTCTTATTACAGAGCTGTTTAATTATACACAAAATAAAATAATTACTTGAAATTATTGTTTGTTGCAACTTAAATGGAAGGGGGGAATACTAGTACTCTTATTGACAAAGGGAATGACTTGAAAAGGTTGTGAACCACTTGGCTAGTAATTCCACCCCCATAAAAACCCACTTACTACTGAAACTACAGCAGAGTGGTTGCGGCCCTATGCTCCACAAGGAACCTACAGCAGTAAACAGCAACAACAATGATTACATTATATAGTGACACAGCAAAATCAGACAGTAGGGGGAGGTAGAATGAAACAATAATCACTGCATTTGAGCCTGGTATATATAGGCAAGGTTTTGGATTTTCTTCCCACTGACTTTACTGTTACTCCACCCCTCCCTTGCTCAGCTTTAGCCATCTAAATATTTCTGATGCAATCTTTTACCTAAAATTTGTTTGTGCAAATGTTGGCATTCATTCTGTATTTGTACGTTGCAAATGAGGAAGAACAGGATTGTCAATAGTTGTGAATTAATGCAAGCATTACTTACAGAATACGACTATTAAATGTATAATATAGACATTGCTAATGATTTTACTATCAAAATGCATTGCAAATTGTTTTACTATAGAAATGCGTTGCAAGTGAAGAAGAAATGAATTGTCAGTGGTTAGGAAATAATGCAAGCATTATTAAAAAAATATATGAATAATTGTTTTGTCTATTTCTTTTCTCTTTATTCCAGTTCCATTATTTTATCAAAACATTTGGAAGAGTGCAAAGAATTGATGGAATCCTGCTTTATACAAAACAAAAAATATAATTCAAGCAGAGAAAAGAAAATGTTTATTTTGGAAAAGTAAGTTGTATTTTTTGGTTTATTTTCACAGTGCTTTCTATTTTTTTCAATATATTTTATATCTTAGAGTTTTTTTTAAAGCTTTTAATTTTTCAGCAAAATAAAATTTGTTTAATCGTCTTTCAATTTATCTCCATTCAGAAAACAAATGCATAGTCATGTGAAAAAACTTGTTTACCATGCAATGGAACATTGTTATCCAAATGACGAGAAAATTTACCAATTGTTCAATTCATACCATAGGTAGGTATATTTTGCAACTGTGAACTGTAACTTTTCAGTCTTATGTATATATTCCTCAGTGTTACCAAGATAAACAAAGTCCAATTAAACTTTTGACATAAGTTGAAAATTCAATAGACAATACATTTTTTGTAAGTAATTTTTTGTGCTCTCAATCCATAAGACTTTCGTTAACTCCGGAAATTTGTCAGTCAGCTGTGAGAAAAAACTAATTACTATTAATTTATTTACAATCTACTTCTATAAATTCCAAAGAGTCATGTTGAATAAAACTAATTTGTAAAAATAACATCGAACATCAGATACGCTAACGATTGCACCAAGATGACAGTTACTGACTGACGCTATAAAAGCCAAAATTACAAAAATAGTTGGATTGAAAGCATAAAAAATATTTTTTCTTTTTTCGGAAGAAAGTATCTTAGTAACTTCAAAAATTTGTTAGTTTTAAAACAAAAAAACCCTATTTTTTATTGAATGTAAATAACTTCGAACATTTCAGAGACAGGCTAGCAACACCAGTTCAGACAAGTTTCTTCTTTGATATCAAAAGGTGGACTTTGTTTATCTTGGTGACACTGCTGACGTTTCAGTGACATCACTGGTGTTCATGAAAAATGTGTCCCTTTTCGATTCGACAAATTTTAGGGAGCCTGATGTGAACTTGATCCAAATGTTCTTTTGGTGATCATTTTGCTTGAAGATGACCATTTTTTTTTTTTTTTTTTTTTTTTTTTTCTTTTGGCAGTATTTTGGCAGTATTTAACATGTCTCAATTGTGGTTCTCTTTTTTTTCTTGCAATCCCTGTATCTCTCTTCTTTTTTTTTTTTTAGATTTACGTGTAGTCCATTTCTTATCAACTGAAAAATAAAATGTTCTCTTTGTTTCATTCTGCAGAGATTACTTGGAAATGGATCGTCGACTGATAGAAATGAATGATGAAATAAGAAACTTTAACTACAAAATCCAAGAACTGACTGGGCACCTGACTTGTGATGTAAGTGATTTAGACTATTTAAAACAAAAGGGTGGACAAACAACTGGCAAGTTTGTTTTTTTAGCATTTTATTTCAGTTTACTTTGCATTTTATTTTCGGTTCTTAGTTTAGCTCTTAAATTTATAAACTGCATTTAGAAGCGCTAAACACAGTGGAATTCCTCAATAAATAGGATTTTAAAAAATGGAACTCTTTTGTGAATTGAATAAAAAAATAAATTTTCAAATTTACCTAAAAGTGCAAGGGGAGTCATTCCCTTGATTTAAAATTTGTTTTTTTATATGAATTTAAGAGTTAAAATTTGATAAAGTCCGAGAACTTTTTGGAACTCAATGGTGGAGAAGGCCTTTAGATGCTGAAATCCCAAGGGTTTTGCTGATATTTTTTTAGATATTAAATCAGGTGTGCACTGTTTTGTTTCTATACCTCAATATTAATTCTTGTAACTAGAACATTTATCAGTCCCTTGTAATTGAAACTGCAATGATAATATATTTTGAATATACTTTATATAAAATACCTAAAATCAAGCAATATCTATTATTGTTGTTTTTACTATCTTCTCTAATTTCTTTTCTTCATCAATATTTAACTCTAATTCATAACTCATTAGAATTAGTTATGAATTTTTAAATATGTCACAGTACAGTGTAAAAGGTTATCAGAGAATAAAATATAATATTATATGTTAGTTGATATGTTACAAAATCTAAAACAACTGTCTCTGTTTGTCTGTCTTCCCACCCCTCCCACCCACTTTAAACATTGGTTAAACATTCGTGCAGCTCAACCAAATTCGGTATGCATAATGAGTGGACCTTCTTTTTTTAAAAAATTTTTTTTTAAGGGTTTTAAAGGAGGATGGGTTTTTATTTACATGTAACTATAATGCGAAACTGAACCCTTACTTTCCGTTCAATATACATATATACATTCTATACTATTACACTGTGCAACTTTTTTAAAACGTTTTTTGTTCTTGGGTAATAAGTGTTATTTTGTAATTGATTATGTCTAAAATGTATAGAAAATGTCAATTATTACATTCAAACTTTGCTTTTGCGACCCATACAGTGATAATTTGAAATCTACTTATTTTCATTTTGGACAACGGGCAAATTTGTACATTTTTAATAATGTAAGAAAAACAATCTTATCATATAAAAGCCAAATATGCAAATTAGTATGTTTATTTGGTTGTATGATTGTCTGTCATGTCTGCTAGCTGACACATCCCCAAACTCGTAATGGTCTGGTCCACATGAAACACATTGATACAGCAATGAAAAAGTCAAAGGGTGAATAATAAAAAATGAGATATGCTGTTTCCATAGCAACGAAGAATACCGATCAAGATATATAGACAAACTGGGTCAATGGTATGCTGAACGCTGCAAAGAAACTGCCTGTCTTTCTCCTTTTACTTTCTTTCGGTTTCTTTTGATGTTGACTACAATGAGGACACAGTCGGAAGGGAGGAGCAGTTGCTAGATTCTTGGAGACGTTTCTGGCCAAAAACTCTCAAAAATAGCCAAATGCAAATACTGTCAGCACTCACCAAAAAATGGCTCAAAATTTAAATATGGCCAAACCAAAAATTTCATGGCCAAATGCTTTTTAAAAAGGATTTGTCAAATTTAACCATCAACTTTATTTTGTAATGAAATAAGTTATATTTTTATAAAATAAGTTTCTTTCTATGACATTTTTTTCATACCGCACAATGTCAGTGGTGACTTTTGAATTAATAAAAAAAGAATTACCTAATGAAATCGCTTTTGGCTCCTTATTACCAATCCATATGTAAATAACCCCATCATTTTTTACGGGTATATACTAGTTACATATGAATATCACTGTCCTGGTCACAAAAGCAAAGTTTGAAGGGAATAATACTCATTTTCTATATTTTTTACACATAAGCAATTAAGAACTTGGACTATTTGGTTTTTCAAAATAAAATTTTTTATTAGTTTTAGAGGAGGGATTCTATAAACTGAACCATAACATTCCGTTCAATATACCCATATATGTACATATACATACTAGCTGAAACTGCCCAATTAAATGAAGTGTTGTCATTATTAATTTTGAAAATGTAATAGTCTTAAGTTGTCCAAATTTCTTAAATGAAGTGTTGTCATTGATTTTTTACTAGTTTTACTTTTCATCTTTATTGTTGCTATTATCATTGACTCGACAGTCTACTAACATTGCGATGGAAAGAATAGATGGCAAGTAAAAAAAATTAATTTCAAAGTCTGGAGTTGATTTTGTTTTTCTACTGTAACAAGAACAAGAACAATCCTCACCAAATTTAGGAGAGTAAAAATGAACATAAACGTACTGTGATTTGAAACCACGACCAACTGATTGGTAGGCTGGTCTCTTAGCAACTGAGCTAAATTGACAAGTCTTACATATCTACAAAATTTATCTTACAGATACGCAAGGGCTTATTTCATTCTAATAAATACATTTATACTAAAAAAATATATTTTTATAATTCTTTTATTTAATATATATACAATACAAAAGTTGCAGTAATCATCTTCAGTCAGAATAGAAGTAGGAGTGGTGTTTGACACTGCAACAGCCAGGCTTGTTGATTATATATTCGTGTTCTTTTTTTAACTAGCAAAAGCATTTTAAGAAATTTTTGGATCAAGGTTACATCAGGCACCCTGAAAATTGTTGAATTGAAAAGGGACACATTTTGCCTTGACACCAGAAATGTTCAAAGTTACTTACATTCGATAAAAAATAGGTTGTTTTGAAGTTACTAAGATACTTTCTCCTGGAAAATCCAACCTTCTTTTTCTATTATTATTACTCTAAGATGACAGTTACTGAATGACTGTAAAATTTAAACTCTAATAACCGCTATAAAAGCCAAAACCAAGTTTTCCCTTAAATTATATATCCTCTTAAATGGCATTACCTGAAGATCAGTTGAAATTGAAGGATCCTTAATAAATTTAAAAACAGTGAGTGGCAACAAAACCTTATAAGATGCTACACATTTGTTCAATCAACTCGAAAATTTTAAATATTTCTCTAAATTTAAAATCTATTTATCTATCTCAGTCTCTTCATATCTATCCATCTATCATTTTTAAAATGCTGAATTTGTATTAGGTTGTTAGATATGAAATATCTTTTATGAATGATAATATAAACAACAAAAAACGTTGAACGTTTATTCAAAATATGACTCATTTGAAGCAATAGCCTTTTCCCAATGTTCCTCTAATGATAACATGCCATCTCTATAACATTCTTTAGGTTTAGTGTTAAAAGATTCAGTAAAAGCATGAATTATGGCTTCCCTTTTATTGAAACCTTTATTATGGGTATGAAGTTGAAAATGCTTGAAAAGATGATAATCTGTAGGAGAAATGTCAGGTGAATATGGAGGATGCTGCAAGACTTCATATCCCAATTCTCTAAGCTTAGACACAGTTAACTGTAGGGTATGGGGTCTGGTACTGTCATTGAACATTTCATTCAGTTCATGTGGGACCCATTTTTTCAACTTTTTAAACTTTCTTATTGCCTTGAGATGAGGTAATATGGTTACTGTTGAAGTCCTAAAGTTTCCAGAAAGTGCTCAAACCATTGTTGGTGTATTGTTGACCACTGCTGTTGATAATTCTTCATCGTTAAAAACAGGTTAGGGCCTCTCCCTCGAGATTTATTGTAGGTCCATATTTCCATACCTAAACCATTTGAGCCAATGCTGAACAGTTTGCACTGTAGTAGTGTTCACACGAATTGCTTTATTGACATTATCAACAGCTTGAGCAGCATTATGTCCTAATTTGAAATCATACTTGAAAATTAGTATAACTTTTTGAGTAGGCACCATTGCTGCTAAAGGCTCCACTAATAACAAATTATATCTCTATTTACGTGAATCTTCAAAACAATTCAATGACATTAGTGAATCATTCACTTTTAGCATTATATTCTCTATGATGTAAAAAAAAAGAAGCTGCATTTCATGTGTAACAACCTAATAATTTTAGCTAATATTTCAATGAACTCCTCTCTTTAGACATTTTTAGCCATCAATTTTTATTCTATTTTTTCATGTTTATTTTATTTTTTTAGTGGGGGGGTTGTTGATTCAGAGTATCTAAAAAATGCATTCAAAGAGTTTTTCCTCATGATTGAACTCCTTGTTGTTTGTGTTGTTAACACAATGTTTCAGCCGATCCATTCTACAGTCTTCTTCAGGTGTACTATCTGAATGCGATGATGGTAAACAGAAATCTTTCTCTCCAATGGTAGCAACGCTTTTAACGTATGATTCGGGTGTTTTCCTTTCCTTTCCTTGTTAGGCCTGGATTTCCATACCATTTCCCTGTTGAGTAGCGGAAGCCACATCGGGTTGAACTATATCTTTTATTTTGTAATGGTATAATCCAGGGGTAGGCAACCTACGGCCCACAGGCCAGATCCGGCAGATGACATTTTGACCAGCTCGCAAGCACATATTGAGATACTAAGCCTACTTTTATCTTTTAAAGATTCAAAAGATACCTTGATTGAAATAAGTTGTGACTTAAATGAGTTCTGTGATTACTAATATGTATTCTTAATTAACCACAAATGATTTTCTAACTAGATATATTTATATTGATAATTCCCATATTCCCAAAAGGTTGCCAGCCTCTGGTATAATCTCTTGGATACATTCAATAAAACTCTTTTGTTATGACTAATTACAAGTTTTCACTGCTACACAACCAAATTTTTAATTAAATTCTGTCAATTCTAACTTGTGGCACGTCTGTTTTTTGGAATGTATACACAATTTGTTCTACTTTCCAATGTGAATAGATTTTTTTTTTTTAACTTGATTTGATTTTGAATATAATTACCTCCTGCTTGAATAAATGCTTGAACTACTTACTCATCAAAATTCACTCACATTAATATAAACTAGCATAATGACAAGTGCATTACACACTTTTTTAATGTAAATAAATGTGTTGACCTACCATATTTGATGGCATATAAGACCCGTCTTATTTCAGCAGGGAATATTAGGGGAAAAACGAGTTTCCCTGAATTCCTCACATTTTCACCCAGTTCTTTCTTTTTTTTTTTACTCCTCTGGCCGTTGTGAGGCTGTACAATGAAGGTGACATTTTTTTTATCCATTTTGGGGGGAAAATGGGGGGCCTAATATACCATCAAATACAGTATTTAAAATCTCTGTATCTGCTAAAGTAAAACTTGGCCAAAGAAATATTTCAGCATCTTTTCAAAACAATCCAGTGCTTAGTGAAAATCAGTCCAAATCAAACGATCAAATTTTGAAGGCCCAAAGGTTAAACTTTTCCAAAAGTTTTATTAAATGAGGTCAGATTTCTAATTCAATAAAAAAAAATTTAATCAGAAAAAAAAGACATTCCTCCCCTTGTGGTCCCAGGTTTCTCCAATTATTTCCCCATTTTGAATTGTCATCTAGTAATTTTTTCATCATTATA
>VCCN01005098.1:4455263-4470232 GCA_006491835.1 Architeuthis dux | reverse complement strand
TACCATAAATTAAATGTGACTTTTTCCCTAGCTAGAGGCCAAAGTTGTAACATTTTTCTAGACAAAATTGTGACTTTTTTCTATAAATCATTTTTAAGAGACCTCCAAGTAAATGTCCAACCATAAAGATTTGACAATAAACTTTTGGGCAAGGAAAAAAAATCCTTTTTTCATTTTTGAGTGAATTTACTTCTGAATAAAAGGATAGAAAAATATCAACTTATTACTACCACAAATCAAACTTCAGGCTAAAAAAAAAGGTTCTTATCTTAAGAAAGCTTTGGCACACAGTTATCAGATGCTTTTATACAATTGGTATGGAAAAAATTAAAACTGCACTTGTTACAAAGAAGAATTTGTCAAACCACAGGATATAAAAACACAGATGAGTCTGCATTTTGGTGGAATAGTAAATAGGTTTGGTTTATACAGGAATTGTGTCTTGCTGTGAGGACATTTGCTCTTGATTAATGAGTTACCACAAGTCAAAATAATATTGAAATTTTTTAGAATCTAATAACTATTCTACATTATAGAAAGTTATGTCACATTTATATAGTGAAAGAAAAACAATATATTACTCTCTTTATATAAATCTTTTCTCATGTATTAATCACTGCTACCCACAGCACTGGTTTATTGCTGGGTTTAAGTTATTCATGTGTTCTGACATTTATATGTATCTATCTATGTATCCAGACTTCGCCCAGTGCTAACCGTTCTTAGTAGAAACTTGAAATTTTGTACACACACTCCCCTCAATGAGTAGGGAAAATGGTTTTTGAAAATCCCCCCCCCATAATAGGTTTTTAGAGGGGGGTTCAATATGCTAAATTGGTCACTAGTTTGTGTCCACTTGTTTTTTGAAAATTCAGACCTTTTTTAGTGATCACAGCCCAACAAAAGATGAGAGAAGTAACTTATTCATTGATCACCCCTTTTACCAACTTTTTAATTGACCACCCCCAACACAGCATATATGGGTGGCAGTGATTCATAATTTCACTTGGAATGCTAGTTATTATTCATATTAGCTCTTGTCTAGTTTTGTATACATTTATAAAAATCACTGATAAACTCTACTAGTTGGTATTTCATTTGAATGATATTTCAAAGAAGATTTTCTATTTACCCTTTCAAGACTAATCTATTAAGGTTCTTAATGCCTGAATTTTCCATATTTTGAAGAACCAAAATCATGATGAGATACATTTATCCCATTAGACATTTATTCCGGGACTTATCTGTCCCAGTAAACATCTATTGTTTAGATTTTACCATCAATCTGAGATTGCCTGGGATAAGTGGATGACTTCAGACAAGTTATCTCATTATTACACTTGTCTTTGTTTTGTTAGGGTGTATTCATAAAAAGGATACTTTTTGTACCATGGAAAAAAAGGATTTTGTTGTCACGGCAATAGGGTTACAGGGATGCTGCCCTATATAGAACGGCAGTTTTTAGATGGATCAAGCATTTTGAGTATGGTTGGGAAGACCTCCTGGATGAGCCCAGAGAGGGGAGACCATCGACCTCAACGAATGAAGAAACTGTGGCTGAACCAGAAACTGGTGGAAGAAGACATAAATTGGTAACTGTGGTTAACTTGGGCAGAAAAAGATATGATATGATAGATGGTGCTGACCACCAAAGTCACTGGAGATCACCAGAGGTCAATTTGGGATCAGAATAGCTTTTTTCCAGCCAAACAAAAGAACTTAAAGGGCTAAAAAAAATTTTCTTCTGTTTTAATTTATAAATGCACCCTCATATCAAATTAGAGTTTGTTAATTAAAAGTTTAATGCTGCAATTATTCTACACATTATTTAGTCTAGTATCTTCATTTTTGTAATGCCACTTCTGCTTGCTCCACTGAACCAGAGAATATGGATTTCACTGCCTGACCCAGGGATTGAACTCACCCGGTAAACTGCAACATTTAACCAATGCTTAAATGTTTCAGAATACGACAGGCACCTGAAGAAGGCCAGAGGGTAGAACGGCCGAAACGTTGTGACTATAACAACCAAGATGAGGACAACAGTTTGAATAAATCAGTGTAAAGTAATGTCATAATGTCACAATTTTTGGAGACAGAAAAGTTGTTAAGAGCAATCATTGTTTTAGTAATGACGAAACCCCACTGTGAAACTAATTTTTTTATTCATTTCCGAAACAACTTAATAGATTATTATTGCTGTATTGAAGGTTTTTTTCAACATTATGTTGTTATATAGCCATTTTGGTCTGCAGCAGGAAAATCCTAAACTTGGAGAAAAGGGATATATTTTTATTTCATAAGATACATTGTATTGTGGCAGAGAATGAAGAGAGGGAGAGAGACAATAAGAGCCGACACACTGTTCTTAACAGGGACATTGGTCTTGTGCTTTCCCAAGCCTGGGTGGTATATCTCTCTGAGGGCATCCAATGTCTATCTCTGGCTTCCGAGGGTGCTCTGTGTCTCCTTTATCGGGCTCGAACACCCATGCTGATTTTCCAGCCACCACCTGCAAGTTCAGTCAACATCCAGTTTATGATTCCTGCACACCTGGCGTGTCCGTTTCCAGTCCTGGGCACCTTGCAGTCGATATCCTGTTTATCTTTCACCACCTGTGGGGGTCAAATCTGTGACCTCCGCCCAAATATCCAACAATGTCTGATATCGTCCAGTGATGTACTGGAATATCAATCAGGTCAGATATATGTGTGTGCCCCCCCCACACACACAGGCCACACCCATACAGTCTTTGTTGCCGGAAAAAGTTTGTGTGTGTGTCATGTGGAGGGGTCATGTTAGCCGGTCTGCGTTTGGAATTGTTTTTTCTCTTTGTGTAGATTTGATTTTGTTGCACGATTAGCTGTGTGAGATGTGGTAGAAGCCGGGTCTTTGTGTGATGGTATTGGTGGTTGCGATGATGGCGGCTTCAATGATTCGGTGTGTCTTTTTGTCATGGACGTGTTTGAAGTTGTGGTTGGTTATGTTGCGGTGAAACGTCCCAAACGAAACAGCGAAACATCCCGAACGCTCAAAAAACGCATATACGAACATGGACGTGCCCTAATACTGGACAACCGCAACAATGCCCTCATGATCCACCAGCACACACTATAAATAAGCCACGTATTGCAGAAATATACACTGATTTATTCAAATTGTTGTCCTCATCTTGGTTGTTATAGTCACGTTTCGGCCGTTCTACCCTCTGTGTTCTGGTAGGTCATAATTATTATTTTTATGACAAAAAATAAAAACATCTATGCCATAAACCAAAGCTTGGCTATTCTTTTTTTCACTTTCTTCTTAAACTATATATATATTTGTTATGTGGATATAAGGTAATCCGATAGAATGGTAGAGGTAATTTGACAATGTGGAAATGAAAAATTGAGAAAAGCATGTTACAACCAACAACTCTTTGTTTTTTTCCCACCTCAGTACACATTTCACACAACAAACATGTGAATAATTGTACTGCACACACGTGAGTTCTCTGCACTGCTTCTGAAGATGCCGAATGAAACTTGGCGAAATGCATCAAGGCATATCTTTATGATAATAAATGTTTGAGATGTAACACGCTTTTCTCAATTTTTCATTTCCACATTGTCAAATTAACTCTACTATATATATATATATAGAGAGAGAGAGAGAGAGAGAAGTGCTTGGGTAGAATCCGCAATAGGTTTGTGAAGTTTAAGGAAAAAGGAAAATAGCCAGGCTTGGGTTTAGATGTATTTATTTTTTGTTAGTGTTAGCCTTAACCGGTTTCAATGTGTGTTGTCAAAAGGCACTTGCAGATGTCTGCTCTTGCTGGTGAAATTTATACTGCTTTTGTTGGTCAGTAGTATGTAGTTAATCATTGTACTGTAATTTGATATCTGTGTTTTGGTCGATTTGTTTTGCTTGGGTGATTACAGCTATGCTATATATATATATATATAGTAAAGATTCAGTTTTACAAACTTACGTAAAAATATTTTTCCTATGCAGTATGAACTGCTTTGACTGAGTCTGATCTTTTTTTCTGGAAGTTGTTTTTGAGAAAAAATGAATTGGCTCTAAAGCGGGTGATTAATTTGCAATGTACATAAAATGTAAAACTAGACACTGAATTTGTGTCCTACTAAAGAATATTCTAATTTCAAACCAGGTCAAAGTTTGTACCGGAAGTTCACATGTACGACAAGTAGAAACACTTTCATAACTTATTGAGTTATTTCCCTTATTTTGTTTTGACTGGTTTAGTGGTTGATAGTTGTCATTTTTTTGTGAATGTCGTTTTGGATAAGTCTGTATAAGTTTTTCACAAAAATTAGATGTATTACTAGTTTTAGAATGTTAAACCTTAAAATATAAATTACATTTTTAATAATAAAAAGATTTCTCAAAAACTTCAAGTGAACTCAAATTTGATTTCTGTCATTTTCTCTGCGGTCACCATGTAGTAAAGTTAAAGTAGCTTCCTGTGAGAAATGTTTGTAAGAATCAGTCACAACCACGTGTTCCAAGTATCAATTGTATATAGATAGCATTTACATTTATTTTTGTATTATCACCATCAGCAGCCGTCATAAGTCTACTGCCTTTCCCATCTCCTTCCATGACGACCGTGACTGTGCTAACCTCTGCCACGTCTTATCCGCAAAATTTTCTATCTCATCCCTTCATCTTTTATCTGGTATTTTCCTACTGCGTTTACTGCCACATGGGCACCAATCGGTTAGTCTTTTGCTCCATCTAGTGTCATATATCCTGGCTAAGTGTCCAGCCCATCTCCATTTGTTGCTGCTTAATTATTTGTATAATATCCTTCACTCTAGTTTTCCCTCTGATCCATGTTGATCTTTTTATATCTCTTAGAGTTATCCTTAACATCAGCGTTGCCGATTTAGCGTGTTTCGCGCTAGAATCAGCGCGTTGCATGTTTTGCTCTTAAACATTTTGGCTATTTTTAACCATTCTTAGTGTCTTTTTGGGCCATGTTTGGCTGGGTTCTTTTTTAAATTAGCGCTTTTTAGCAGTCAAACTAGCGCGAAAATATTTTTTGAGTTGGCAACACTGCCTAGCATTGCTCTTTCGAGTGCTCCCTGTGCGATTCTGTGTTTGTTTTGTTAATTTTCATGTTTCGCATCCGTAAGTCATAGCTGGTATCATGCATCCATTGTATAGTTTATACTTTAAGCACATTGGCAAGGTGAACTTCAATATGTAAAAACGTAAAGCATAAACAAACGGCAAGACAGACGTAATATATTGATTTTATTAGACAATGCAAGGGTGTCTACCGTTTTGTATTTCAAAAGCAGTAAGTCCCCGTAGGTCAATAAGTCAGAAAGATGTCAGTCGAGGCCAAGATAGCCGCCCACATATTCAAGACTGGATTATATAATGAAAAACGGGCTTTATCACTATGCATAAATAAATAGTTAATTATTATAAACAAAACCTACATTTTGTCGATGATTAATATTATTAATTCTAACAACTTTCAATCATAAACACATTATAGCCACTCTTTATAATTAAATCAGCACGCTTCGTATTTCGGCTACTAAAAATGTGCACTTTGTTGTATCGGAAAAGTGAAAACAGGAGGCATTGACTTCGCATGTTTGCTTTGCTTCTAGTTTTGTAGAATGAGTTTACTCAGCCCGAATGTAAACCTTTGAAGGAATGTCAAATATTTCTATATATTTTGTTCCAAAAGAAAAATAAAGCGAGTTGGTTAAGACAATTAATAAAAAAAAATCTGTTTAAGCTATTCTTGGCCTTTTTATTCCCATGGGAAATGAAATCTAGTAAATTTGTTGTTTACAAGTGTTGTCTCTCCGATGTTTTTTAAAATCTATTTATTCAGTTTCCGGTCTCGATATTATATAACTATCGAAAAACATTTAATCGTATTTAGATATTTGGGGATAAAATATTTTATTTTGTAAATTTCAGTGCGTTTAGCGCTGTAATATCTGTATTTTCGCCGAATAAAATATATCGACTTAAAAACTTAGAAAATAGGTCAGTCAGTACCATACAAGCCCAACATTCTCTTTCCGCCATATTGAATTGTTTCAATCTCTCTATGAACGCATGTACAGTGACTATTAAGAAAGGGAATTATTGAACTCTGGAGTTTTCCATAGACCATATATTTTCTCTATGCCTTAGTAGATTAGATAAGGTGTATATTATATAAGGCTATTGTTAACTTAGGCAACTTTTTAAAAACATAATGCCACGCCACGTGGCATTATGTTTTTAAAAAGTTGTCTTATTTGAAGAATAACATGCAAAAACGTCATGCTATCATTTATTCCTTTTTTATTTGAATAATGATCTTTTATTTAACATCAACCAAAGCAGGTTCCGAGGTCTCTTACAGTTTGTTGACATACATTTATGTTTGACCTTTATTCAAGAACATCATATTTTTAAGTGTCCGTGACATTTAAGTTCGTTGCAGGTTAAGCAAAGGCTAAATACGTTTTAGCGTCAATGCAACCAACACATTACTATATAACCAAAAACATTAATGTCGACCAGTGGCGTAGCAAGGATTGTCAGCGCCAAGGGGCAGTTTCGCTATATCCTAGGGGAGGGCATAATTATTAATGAACATGCATTAGAAGCCAGAGGAAATGTTGCGCCCGGAGGCGACTGTCCCCTCTCTCGCTACGATTCTGGTGTCGACAAAACACTAGGTTTATATTTGCCGTGGTTTCACTCTAAACGCTTCTACGACTCATTTTGTCCCATGTGATCATTTGATAAGGAAATACGTTTGATAAACAATGGTGGGCTTATTTCTAAATCAAAAAATAAGATGAAAATGTTGGTTACTGAGAAACAGTTTTTTCTTGTTACGTCGTAACCTAACAGTTCGCAAAAGCTGGTGTCATCACCCTTTTCAAGACTAACTGATGCAAAAATATTCTACCTGGAATTCCGGTTACATGATGTTTTGAGAATCGTTTCATATTTGACTGAAGTATTGCAAATGTTTTAAATTCGATGACGTGGAGTCCCAAATTTTAACCTTGCCTGCTGACAAACACCTAAATCACATGACAAAACCATGAGTCATTGTTAGTACAATGAGTGTGGAGAAAGAGGAAGGGGAGGAGTGCCTGCTAAAGTAGACGACGCCATATTGGTTTCTTCACCATGGTCTATCCGTGAAGAACGACAGACCTTTATTGGTTAAGTAAAATGAAAGATCAGAGCAAAAATGAACGTCTTAATGAAAAGCAGCCAAGGTTGTGTTTTGAGAAGCTTCATAGCGTCTGTTCTCGCCCACAAAAAAAATTTTTAAGTCGGTCTAAAATTGACAAGCATAGACTTAGGTTTAAGAGACAACTGAATGTTTTCATAAATGACCTAAACGTAAGTTGTAGTGCTTAATACAGTCTGAAGCTTTGAAATATTATTAGCATAAGTGCTCCTGTTAGAGTGTCTCTTCTACGACTATTACTACTACTATTATTTTTCTCGGGAGATATAAAACTGCACGGAGGCGTAAATTTCAACTTATGATTTAAATCAGTCGTTGAAATTACCTCGATTTACTTTGTTAGAATACGTCCAACAGTCTTAAGAGTCGTTAATGGTTTACAAATCAGAAACAACAACAGGTTTATATATTAACATTAAATATGTATTGATTTAAACAGACTGTCATACGGCCACATTTATAGGGCAGCCAATTACAAAATGACTTAGAACATTTCTGACAGAGTATCGTATTATAATGGTCGAGAACTTCCTTGTTTGTTTTGATTAAAAAGGAAACCTCTTTAAGAGAGAGTTGAAAATGTCTGCTGTAATTAAAGAGTGCTACATTAATTTGTATACGCGAAGTCAGTCACTTGACACGGATTGACTATAGTTATGCTGGCCGTTTGTGATTCATATCTTGTCACTGACTAATACGTTTTTTGTTTGCATATTTATTACATAAACGTTCAAATTATCTTAGATTGTGAAAGCCAAAACAATAAAACATCGCGATAAATATTTACAATTGCTTCATTGGGTTTAGAGAATTTAGTTAAAAGGTTTTTGTCATTTTCATTTGAGTAATCCCATCATAGTTCTCCATTGGCCTTAAGAGAGATCTGCTAGACTCTTGAAGATGGTCGAAAAGTTGGACAAAGGGAGAAAACAACAGGAAACCAATCGAATATGTTTGAAAGATTAATGAATGCCATCGGCATCAGTTTGTTGAACTGAAGTCTTTAAAGACGAAAAGAGTCTTAACAAGACTGGAAGTGGCCATCCACAGCTTCCTTAGGCTAAAATGTTTTGTTGATTACAACGTTTCTTTCTTTGCTTATTATATTGTGTATATTCTCTTTCCTTCGGGTGACCTATGCAAGCAGGAACAGAAGATGGCCACCAAGACAACCGTTAAAACAATCAAGATGGTTCTGTACACCAACTGCCGCTAGGCCATCATGGAGAATGGGGGGAAAGGTTATACCATAACAATAAAATTAAAAAACATTTTAAAGAAAAAAAAGAGTAGTAAATGAAAAAAAAAACAAAGGCGTGGGGTGGGGGGGTTTCCATGAGATGAAAGAGGCGTCGTATAAAAAATTGAAGAGGAGAGGCAGGAGGTAGAAGAAAGAATAAACGGAAGTGGGAGAGGCAAGATAAAGCAGAAAGGCGAAGGAGGAGTCTGGTAAAAAAGAGACCAAATGAAATAGGGAGCGAGGGGGTGAATAAGGCAAAGGAGAGAGAAAGAGCAGGCATTGCTATAAAGTAAAATCTCACTTTTCTTTCTCTTCCTCCTCCTCCCCATTATCACTGGCATCGCCACCGACCTCCATCACCGCACAAGTTGCTGTGGCAACAGAAAATTGGACTGCTTGGATCCACCGACCCTAGCAGTAGCAGCCAGAATCGATAGCAACGTAATTATTTTTGGAAGTATTCGCTGACAACACTCTTAGCAAAGGGCGAGAAAAGAGAGACTTCCAGGGAGAGTGACGTTTTTAGTGAGACGGTAAAAAAAAGTATTGGTAGAAATGACAAAGACAAAAAAACAGACGAGTGTAAAGTGAGGGAGGGGGGATTTCGAAGCATTCGCCAACGGAATTAGAGGGAACGCGGCAAAAGTAGATGACATTGAGTGCCAGAGAAGACAAGAAGAAACAAAATGCTAATGGTTTAATTCTCTTAAGACACCAAGAGTTTAGAATAAACAAAAAACGAAGCATCTGCTATAAACAGATTTAAAAATAAAGAGCGTCGTAGAAAGAACACGAGAAAGGAATTTTGGAAAGTGAGAGATAGTTGAAAAATGATGAGCTCTTTAAAATTAGTTGCCAGGAAAGATTCCTATGGAGGTAGCGAAGCCAAACAAAAAACACCAAATTAAAAAAAACAAATAGAACATGTGACTTTTGGAGGCGATTGAAAACGATTTTGGTAGAAATTCTCTGGTAGAAAAAATAGAGTAACATCTGGGAGAATAAGGGGAAAAAAACACTACGAAAAATTCTACATAATCAAAGACGCCATTTTAAAGAGCACTGACGTTTACGGAGTCATGCAGAGAGCGAGAGCATTCTTAAAGAGAGGCGTATTACGTGGCCCGGAAATTAACCTTTTAGACTAAGGACGTTCTTAGAGAAAGTAGGGAAAAGAATTAATCAAGATTTGGAAGTAGCGACAAAGATAGGTGGAGAGTAAAGCTGAAAGGATTGTTCAAACCAATACTTCTTGCCCTCAATCTTTCAGTGAAAAACTATATACAATTTATTGGCATAGCACAAAGATTGACTTCACAGGGAACCATTATTAGCTGCCAAAGAATTAAAACATTACTTTTTAAAAAAGAGAAAAATACGCCCTTTTCAGTTGCATTGTTACTTCATCACATTAAATTAAAAATATAAAAGCTTAAGAAATTGAACCAAAAATACTATTGAACCATTTTATTGAACAACGGTACTGGCCGCCATATTGACTTTTCTTAACCTTGTGCCTGTATCTCAGTGAGAGAGTGGTTGCGGTAGGAAGACGATAATGGCGGCGACTGTCGACTCGAGTAGTAGTTGTCATGACAACAACGGAAGACTATGTTAATGGAATGACGTCAGCCAAGGTCATTTTTAACCTTCTTTGGTCGTTGCTGAGTGTAGGAGTTAGATTTATTACATAATTTGATTAACTGATGAATCTTGAAAGAAAATAAAACTGTAGAGCCGACTAAATACAGAAGAGTCTTAAAATTGTATTTGCTTTTATAAGATTTCGTGTTCAACGTTTTAATTGGTAAAATCTTTGATAACCATCTGGGGCGAGGACTATCATATCTGTGTCCATTAGGGGAAATATAGTCCAGTGAGTAATTAACTATCTATCTATGTTGGAAGTGGCTTTTCTTTTCTTTCACTTTAAAATTTGATATTTTATCATTCTGGTTCACAAATTTGCTCTAACGTCAAATACGAGAGTGGATCAATAAGTCCGTAGTCTGACACGAAGTTATTAGCTGAATTTTGATCTGAAATTTTCACTGTATAATGTTCGATTTATGTGATTAATATTCACCTCTTAATTGACAAGGAAGGAGATTATGTTGAAAAATAAATATTTGTTGCGTAAGATAAATGCTTTTTTTCCTCATTAGACTCCATACTTATTGATGTACCTACGTAAATAGTCTGTTATAAAATTATCAGATTACAATTAGAAAGCCTGAGTTCTGAGTTATTTCAAAGATTCTTGTGCATGAACAAAAAACCACTAATTATAGTTGACGACATTCTTCTTCAATGGTTCGATAGGCTTTTCTCGGTTTTGCCTGAAATTATGAGATGCAGTGTTGTTATTTTTGAACGAACGAGAGAAGAAAAATATAAAAAATAAGGAAGATGTGGATTAGCCATCAAAAATTCATTGAATAAATATTCGCTTTTCTTTGGTTGTGGCTGACATTTTATTAAATTGTATTTTTTTCTTCCTTGTAAATAATGTCCTTTTCAGGAATGAAACTCGCGGAGAATTGTAATGAATAGAAGAATAATGGGTGACCGTATTGCCCGTTGAGAGAGATGAAGAAGATAAGAATGGTGGTGTGCGAACGTGAGAAGTTTAAAACAATGAGAGGAAAATGAATGTGGAAAACTAAAAAGCAAGGAGTCGAGGCGTCTTAAGCGAAGACGTGTAAATAAAAGAGAAAATAGAGGGAAAGGAAGTGATCATTAAGAGCTGACAATATTGGTGTTGATGTAAGGCGAATGAGTTTCGATATTGAGCTTTTTTGTGAATTGATAAATGAGAGTGAATGTGTGAACAGATAAATGGATTGGCGAACGAATGAAGAAATGCGTGTCGTGCAGAGGAGAGAATAAGATTAAGAAAAGAAAGAATGTGAGAAAGAAAGAAGGAGGGAAAATGGATAAAAACTTTTTAGACAAGCAGAAAGAAAGAAAGAGGACAGACAGGATGAAAGTCGGAAAGAAAGAAAGAAAATGGTTGAAATTTAATGAATTATAAAAAGGAGAAAGAAATATGTTTAGAAAAAAGAATAATACAGAGGAAGCCGCTTATTATAATCACGAATAAAATTATCAAACGGTTATTGTTATCAAACTCAGTCAGTCCCAAACATTCTATTTAAAGTGATCACAATAAGCGGCTCCCTATATATCCTTCGCTTAATGTTATCAGCCGGTTATTGTTATAAAAAAAACTGTCCCAAGGTGATCACAATAAGCGACTCCCTCTATATATCCTTCGCTCAATGTTATCAACCGGTTATTGTTATCTAAATAAACTCTGTCCCAAAGTGATCACAATAAGCGGCTTCCTCTGTAATTACAAGAAAAAGAACGAGAGATAAGTGGAAGGAAAGAAAGAAAAAAATCTGAAAGGCATAATATGAAAGGGCAAATAAAGATAGCAAAGCTGTGAAGTGTACTATGAACGAGACATGTATAGAGAGAAAGAAGTTGGGGAAAGAGATGAGCTAACTGTAAGAACCTCCTCCCTCTGTGTCTTTTTTCTTTCCTTCCTTTTCTTTTTGCACTTTCCAGTTCAGATTCTATCTCCCCTGCCTTCCATATGTCTTCACTCAAGTTTTTCGCAGCCTTCAATAAAGCATCAAACACTAAATAAAAGAGGAGCGGGTGGCGCATAAGACAGTGGTTGGAGGGTAAAGTAGACAGAGCAAAAAGAAAGATTAAACCAGTCAGCCAGGGTTGGACATCAAGCACTTAATAACAAAGCACGTTAAAGCAAGACTAGCACGGCACCCTCCCGCACGGCCTGTTAGAATCTAATTGTGAGCTACCGTCTGCCTAAGTGCGTGCGACAAGCTTGAGCTTCGCTTTCTTTCCCCGAAGGCTTGATCAGCGCAGGTCAGGTAACACACGCACTCACACGGTATACTAATCATTCATTTAGCCCAGAAGTAAGCACAAATATAACCATTCATTGGGTTATCAAATATCGATTAAGTACTCATCTTCTCTTCTTTCTCTGTTGAGTGTGATGAGTACTCAGTCCAATATGACATCTCGTTATTTCTATTTCTTCTCAACTCAAGTAACTTTCTTCCTTAACTTTCTGCCTCTCTCTTTCCATCAGCAGCATGTTATAGTTCTTGTATCTTCTTTCTTCTACGAATACCGTTTTTATGTTTTATACATTTTTAAATATTTCATTTATTGTTACTTGTCTGCCGGATATCAGCAACGCACACACACACCAGCATCTTTCACCCTTAAAATATTATCCACTCCAAAATACAGAACAAAAATGAACCAGACGTAACTGCATTTTATAACAACACAAGTCAAAAGGCCGTAAGCAATTTTACCGTATCGCATATTGTTTTCAATTACCTGCTCTTGCTATAGAATTCGTAGCATCAGCAGCAATGATAGTTTAATAAATGAATAAAAATCACATTTTAACAATGTCTAAGACTGAGAGCCTTTTTTTAAGCCTTCGTTCTTAATGCTTTATGGTAATAATCAGGATGTTTTGTGGAGTTGAAAAAACTCGACACATACACATAATGTACATTAAAAAAATGTAGCAGCAGTTGTATTAAAATAATAAAAATAGTTTCTGTTAATATGTTACCGTAACACGGCAAAAACGGCATATGGTAAGCAGAGTTCTTTTAGCGCCACACCCTGCTAACAGTGTTGCCAACTCAAAAAAATATTTTCGCGCTAGTTTGACTGCCAAAAAGCGCTAAACTTTTTTAAATAGCCAAAAATGGCCAGAAAAAAAGCTTAAGATGGTCAAAAATAGCCAGAGAATGGCCAAAATGTTTTAGGCCGAAACGCGTTAATTTAGCGCTTTTTGGACTGCCAAAACAATAAACGCGTTAAATCTAGCGCGAAACGCGCTAAATTGGCAACACTGCCTGCTAATGCTCTAACTTGAAGAATAAAACAAATCTAGGTGATTTCAATTGTTAGATTATGTTTTAGATAAAGTTATATTGTAAATTGACCCCCCACGTCAATTTACAATATAACTTTAATGCGGAACTAGACCCTTATTGTGTTCACCCGGTATGACGTCGAAATAGAATTTTATGACTTCATAAGAGAATATTTTATTCTGATAACATTCTTTTGAAGTTGTTTTTTTCATTTTTCCCCCTTTAGGGATCAAAAGTGAGGTTAAACTTTCTTTTATACTTCATAGGGGTTAAAAGTGAGAGGAAACTTCTTTTTTTCACTTTCAAGAGCCAAAAATGGGGGTAGAATTGTTTTTCACTTCCACAGGTCAAAAGTGAGGGAAATATTTTTTTTCTCTTTTAGGGTATCAAAAGTGAGAGGGGAACTTTTTTTTTCACTTTCAGGGGTCAAAAGTGAGGGGGGTGGGTTATTCCTTTTTAGGGGTCAAAATTGATGAGAAACCTTTTAGGGGAAAATCCTAATTATAGAGTAACTTCCCTTGTTTATTTGCAAATAATTATAATATAAATTCGATACAAAGGCGGCTTTTAAGCGAATTATTAATAAAATAGCCAATTTTAACGACAATAACAACAATGTACAGCTGCGTTTTTGAATACATCTATTATCCTTCAAATTTGAGGATGACTTTGTAACACACGGAATTAGATACGGAACTTGCTCAAGATCGCCCTCACTATATCTCTGAAACACTACCCTTTTAATGCTGCAGCTCATCATCGTCAGTAGTAGTAGTAATAATAGTTGTACTGTTATAGATTTTTGCTATCAGCATTCATATCTAGCCTATATAAATATTTTTACGCCAAATTATTGATATTCTTTGCCTATTCCCGAAGTCTAGACCAAAAGCAACCGTGACATCTAAATCTACAAACTACTACTAAATAAATTAATTAATTAATTTAAAAAAATTAAAATTTCTTCTTTTTTTTTTTTACCAATGAAGAGGAACTTTCTCAGCACAATCAAGGTATTGAGAAAGGTACTGGACTACTCCAATGAGACTGAGTGTCATATTTAGCTTAGTTTCCAACAATACACACCAGGAAGTTTCGGTGTCAAAAATAATATAATAGTAATAATATTATTACTAAATGAGACTAATAATAATAACGTAAAAAGGAGTCGGTGGGGGTGGCGACAAGACGAAATAAAAGGAAAAAGATCAAAAGACGTAGAAGGGCATTTTCTTTTGTTTTTTTTTGCTTTCATTGCGAGAAGATTAACAAGGGGTTGAAGTAGGAGGAAGGAGACGTAAGTAAAACTCAATTAGAAACGTAATAGGAGGGGCAACATATTTAAATATCAAATGTAATGAAGAGAAGCTGTCGATGGTATGGTACTTGGGGGAAAGGAAGGATGGATGGTACGTGTAGAGAAGAAAGTGGTTAATTATGGCAGCCAAGCGAACGTAAATTATTTTAGGTCAACCAGGTTAACAGTCGTAGGACACTTGTAACTTATTGGCGTGTGCATCTGTGAAAATATATTCTTGCACTGGGTTCACCCCCCCCC
>VCCN01005098.1:4441018-4452544 GCA_006491835.1 Architeuthis dux | reverse complement strand
AACGTCGTGTTTACAACACAAACAACAAGAAGGAGTTCAAAACTTCTTCAAAACTATAGAAAATAGCTATAATTTTGTGGGGAGGATGTCATGCATATATTGCATAAAGCTAACCCTATCTAAATGCAATCAGTGCTTCATGCATTGACATGTTGATAAATAATAAACATAATTAGATACAAGTTAAGTGTGGTGCCTATTTTTTTCATTGTGATCCTGAATATAAAGCCATCACTCTATTAAGAGATCTGTAGGAGGGACCACACATCTTGACTTGGTTTTTCCAGGGACCACTGTTCTTAACTTGAACCCATAATTACATCATTGACATAGTAATCAAGAACAATACAAACTTTACCATAAAGTTTATTCTGTTTTAGATTACACGGCTATAATTTAATTATGCGCGTTTTTTGTTTTTTTTCATCATTTCCCATGAATATATTTTGATTTTCCCAGATTAAGACAATCCTACAATTATATAAACTAGTGCATAATTGGAAGGAGCCGGACTTCAGGTGGGTGGAGTAGCCTGCCATAATTGTCATGTGAAATAATTTTCCGTCCGTCGTACAAAACTATGGTTTCAAAGTATTTCGGTTACTTCTTTTTAGTGTTGCCAATTTAGATATTTTATATCTAAATTTAGATAAAGGTCTATAATCTTTAATATTTTATTTATTTTTTATTAGATTTCTTGAGAAGCTCTGATCCCAAAAACTTCAAACTGGACACTGCAATGCCTTGTATGCTGACTAATAAAGCAGTCGAATGTCAACTTCGTACAATGGCCTGTTGTTGAGTAATCACAGTGCAGACACGCACAAACACAGATTTCTTCAATTGTTGTTAGATGAAGATTACCATTAAGTCATGCTTATTATTTTTATAATCAATTTTCGGATCAATTTCCCAATACGTTGCTGACCCACTTGTTTCTAGTTAAAATATCAATCGCCTCATGTTCTTTGTAGAAGAAGTGAAACTCGAGGAGAATTGTAATGAATAAAAGAATAATGGGTGACCCTATCACACGTGGAGAGAGATGAATAGAGATGAAAGGTGGTGTGTGAGTGCGAGTCAATTTTTTAAAAATGAGAAGAACATGAATGAGGAAAACTAAATGTTAAATGTTACACTTTTTCATTTTTTTTTTTTTTTTCAGTTTGAGAGAGGTAATGCTTGTGTTCTGATCTAGAAGCATTACCTATAGTTTTTCATTTTTTCAGAATTTTCTTCAAAGTCACATTGTGAGAAGGAGTAGTCATGAAAAAGTAGGGCAGAGTATAAAAAAAAGACAGTCCAGTCAAGGCATATTAAGCAAAAGACGTGTTAAAAAAGAAAATAGAGAAAACGGAAGAAATTGTTACACACCACTTTTATTAAATTTGACTAGTTTTTACCTTCATCCTAATTTTAGTTGTTTTTATACAACTTATTAATTTTGGCCACTGTTCCTGTGGCCCGAATTAATAAGTTGTATAAAAACAACTAAAATTAGGATGAAGGTAAAAACTAGTCAAATTTAATAAAAAGTGGTGTTACAATACTTCATCCAATAATAATAAAGATTGATTTATGAAGAAATTGTTGTTCACATACTTGTTTCAATGATCTCACGAACTCACTACATAAATCTAAAAATCTATTTGGGAATAACATGAGTGTTTGGGGTGAAACAAAATCTGTCACTCACAGAAACTGATATGAGAACTCCCCAATTCTTACTATAATGAATCTAGATTGACAAACATTGAATGGAGCAAGTATTTTTATTTTTAGGACCAAAACAATAATCCACACCTATAGCAAAAGTTGTGCAATGGAGACCAGGTTGGTTAGATAACAATAAGCACGTCAAACTGAAGTATAGTTTTTGATCTGTCAAATAATTTAATAAACAATGACGGGTCTCCCAAGTTTAACACCTTGTTGACAGTGGTGGTCATAAAAACCTATGAAAATGAATAGTAACATTGCAAGCAAAATCGGTCCTTATATAATTGACTGTCAGCAGAAGGAAAGAATTGGAAGGCAACAGTGGATAGCATTCAAAGATGGATTTAATTTTCTACTCTCAGCTGCTACACTATAACATATTAAAATCATGAGTGAGGAAGATATGTTTTTAAAAAAGTGTCCTAGTTAACCAAGTATATTAACAGAACAGCGGGAATGTGTAATGTTGAAATATTTTTAGCTATAAAACAATGATTCATTTGAGGCCACTGCAAAAATGAGACTTTTGCTCCTTTTTTTGGTACTGAATTTTATTGTTCATTAACTGAATATAGATATGGAAAAACAATTTTTGTATGCAACATCACATATTCAACAGGCCATAGTTTGCTGTCTCCTGATCTAGAATAAAAGAGAGAAATAAGTAAGATGGCGGATCTATAATAAAATAGAGAAATACATAAGCTTAAAGGATCTAGTACAGAACGGGAAAATATAGGAGGAAGGATCTAGAATAAAAGAGAGAAACACATAAGATTAAGGATATAGAACAATAGAGAGAAATACATAAATGGTAAGACCTAGAAATAACCCGAGAAATATATAGGAAGATGGATTTAAGCATGTCATTCTCAACCCATACTTAGTATTGCAGAGAATAGTTTTCTTCATTAGGTCAGTAATATTCATTGCTTTTCAATTTAGCTTTCAGACACCCTTTAATCAATAAACTGAGGTCATCCCTAATTCTAGCATAAAAGTTGTCTGCCATTTCCTGTACACCTCATTAAGTTCCTTTGCTTGGCACTCTTCTCCTTTGTGAAACACTAACCACTGCTTCTTAAACTGGCGAATGATTCACCCAGGGGTGAATGAAATTATTTTGGGGGTAAATGAAACAAAAGTGGTGAAAGAGTGGTGAATGACTTAATTTACTTAGATATTTATATTTTTTCTATACTTAAAAAAGTAATTTTTGTGGTAAACATCCACACAATAAGAAAACATTGTTTCTGAGAATCTAATTCTGAATTCTAAGTTGTTTTCTAACTTTAAGTAAAATAGAAATATTCTAATAACTTCTCAGCGTTAATTTTTTGTCATTCCTAGTTTTTGTTACATATTTTTAGGATGTTCAAAAAGTTGAATGAAATAAGCACTTAAGAAATGAGTTAATTTATGTTTTCTGCTTATGATACAAAATGAATTATGTATAAAATTATATGCAAGGGAAAATATGAAAATGATCAAAAACATAAGGAAATTTAGTTGTGGCGAATGAAATTCTGTGATAAATACTTGAGGGTGAATGACAGTGAAAATAGTTTAAGAAGCACAGCACTAAACATGTTCTCTTGTGAATTTAATGTTTTAAATTAAAATGTTGAGTTCACAAGAGAACATATTTGAAATGTTAAAAGAAGAAAGTCAATATCTTCTAAATAAATATAAGTAAAGCATTACGGGTTATCATTTCTATTGAATATAATACCTTTTTCTTTACTTTTTTTAGTTTATTTGTGAAGATACATCCCAATAGGTTATTTCAAAGTTTCTACCATATTGCAAAAAGAGTTAGTTAATCATTTTCAATAACTTGCTGAATTTGTTAATGCTGTGGAAGGCCACTATAAAAGTATATATACAAATTCAAACAATAAACTGCACTAGATATATTTTATACAATTTCATAGTCAACATGGCTGTTTAAATATATAGACAGCAATAAAGACACATAACAGCATAAACTGTCATATGGCCATAACTATCATATGATTGTAACTGTCACATACACAGAAGACTAAAACCTACCTGTCATATGACCATAACTGTCATATGCCCATAAGTCTCATATGATCATAACTGTCACATGTACAGATGACTATAACTGTCATATAACCATACCTGTCATATAACCATATGACCAGGACTGTTATATGACAATAACTGTCACATGGCCAGATAACTATAACTATCATAAAACCATGTATCATATGATCATAGCTGTCACATGGCCAGATGATTATAACTGTCATATGACCATAACTTGTCACATGCCTATGTGACCATAACTGTCATATGATCATAAAAACAAAAGATGAAAACAAAAATCAAATTTTAGAGAAATTAAGTTTTTCAGAGAAAATCAATTTTATGAAAAATGCTCCTCAGAAATGAGGCAGAAACACAAAAACACTGTCCACTGACTTTACCGCTACTCTACCACTTCTCGACTTAGCTTTAGTCATATTCTGTACAAATAAATTAAATATTTCTGGCAGTAAGGAAAAAACTGACAATTAAAACAGAAAAATTAGTGATTTTTTACCTAAAATTTGTTTTAGCAAGTTTCAGCACTAAATCTGTGTGTCGTGCATGGGAAATCAGTAAAAAATAGATTGTCACTGGTCAGCAATTAATGTTAATGTTACTGACAGAATAGTGCTATTATATGTATAATCATTATTTTGCAGCAGTATTTTACTATAGAAATGCATTGTAAATTAGTGTTCTATAGAAATGCATTGCAAATGAGAAAAAGGGATTGTCTGTGGTCAGGAATTAATTCAAGCATTACTGGCAGAATAGGGCCTATTATATATATATAGTTATTTTTTTATAGTAGTGTTTTACTATAGAAAGGCATTGTAAATTATATATATAATGTTTTATTTTCCAGTGACTTTGTTATCACTTTAGAGTAGTTTCTCTCTGAGATTAAGGTTACACCACATTTCCACATCCCAGTCATTTCTAACTCATAAACCATTTAACTTGTGCTGGTCTGTATTCAGAGCACACAAGCAATGTTCCCTCTAATATTTCCATGGCCTGCACAGGACCAAAAAGCCTGTGAGCAACTGAAAAGTGGAGTGGGCAAAAAATATTTTTTACTTTTCATTGATTTTTTGTCTAAAGTTTATGAAACAAAGGTCAATCAACTTATAACAAAAAGTGTATACTAAAAGAAACGATTCATGCGGTGTATTGATTTTTCTTTATTATTTATTCATTATTACTTAATCCTATATTTTTTCTCTGTTATATAAATTATAAGTATATTAGGTCAAAATAAAAGATTGTTTAACATATTATATTTGACATGAAAATTCTCCTTCTAAAAATGTTTTTACTAAAAAATCTCCCTGGTTCAATATTTAATCTTTGTATAAACCTGAAATCAAATGACGCTACTTTAAACAAGAACGATATGACGATCATGATGTGTAATTTTATTATCGAACCTTTTTTTCTTTATCTGAAACTATCAAAATTCGTGCGTGGCATTAAAATTTTACTGTGCAACATAATCTTTTCTTGTGCACTGCTGTGCTGCTGCTCAGCTTAGAATGAACACTGCAAACAAGTCTTATCACAAACAAGGCACTGGTGTTCAGATCAGTAAACACCACTACCCACAACACTGGTTATTCATGTGTTCTGACATTTGTATTTGTGACATATGTATCTACAGTATCGCCCATAAATAAGCTACACCCCTACCATTTTTTAATAGAAAGTTAATTGTCTTCTAAACCAAACATAGCAGGATTTTATTATTTCTAGTGGAAAATTACACAATAAAAACAGATATTATCAGGTATTATTTATGACCAAACTCTACAGCATTGAAACTGTGTTGCCAAAAATAGTTTTTCGTGGTGTTGTACTCATCTTTGGATGGCAATATATTCATATCTTTGGCAACAGAGTTTCAATAAAATTACACGTCATGATCGTCATATCGCTCGTGATTGCAGGTTTATACAAAGATTAAATATTGAACCAGGGAGATTTTTTAGTAAAAACATTTTTAGAAGGAGAATTTTCATGTCAAATATAATATGTTAAACAATCTTTTATTTTGACCTAATATAGTTTGGTCATAAATAATACCTGATAATATCTGTTTTTATTGAGTAATGAACCACTAGAAAATTAACTTTCTATAACATAATGGTAGGGGGGTACTTATCTATGGGTGATACAGTATGTATCTATCTATGTATCCAGACTTTGCCCAACCCTAACCGTTCATAGTAGAAACTTGAAGTTTTGCACACAAACTCCCCTCAATGAGTAGGGAAAATGTTTTTTGAAAAATCCCCCCTAAATAGGTTTTTAGAGGGGGGTTCAATATGCAATGTAAGTTTATGCTGAATTGGTCTCCAGTTTGTGCCCGCTTGTTTTTTGAAAATTCAGACCTTTTTTAGTGATCACAGCCCAATTTTTTAATTGATCACCCCCAACACAGCATATATGAGTGGCAGTGATTCATAATTTCCTTTGGGATGCTAGTTCTTTGTTATGAAGCTTGCACAGTAGAATTATCACTGAATGTCTTAAAGCTGGATTATCAATTTCCATGCAAAGCCTTCAACCTTTGTTTGCTGAGTTCATGTGATCCAGGCGATTGCTTTTTGAAAATTCAGGCTTTTTTAGTGATCACAGCCCAACAAAAGGTGAGAGAAGTAACTTATTTATTGATCACCCCTTTTTCCAACTTTTTAATTGATCACCCCCAACACAGCATATATGGGTGGCAGTAATTCATAATTTCCCTTGGAATGCTAGTTGTTTATGCAACTTATGATATTATGGGTATTATTTATTAAACAAGCATGTCAAAACTAAATTCTGAAAGTAGGGTAAAAATATGAAACAATAACCGCGGTTGTATTTTAGTGCCAATTGCATTTGAATCCAATATACATAGATACGGTTTCGGCTTTTTTAAATCTCTGCCACAAACTCTGTGACTATTCATCACTTCCACGCTAAACCTTTACTACACTAACAAACTTAATAGTTGTGGCTGTGGGGAAAAATTGTGAATTAGTCTCCAAATTCTGCAATTTTAAACCTAAAATTTGTTTTAGCAAATTTTGGCACTCGATTTTTAAGTGGAGCATTGCAGATGAAGAAAAAAGAGGTTGTCAATGATCAGGAATTAACGCAAGCATTACGCACAGAATCAGGCTATTATATGTATAATTATTATTTTGTATCAGTGTTTTTTTCCATAGAAATGGAAAAATTATTTTACTATAGAAATGTATCACAAGTAAGGAAAGAAAGAATTGTCAGCGATAAGGAATTAATGCAAGCATTACTGGCAGAATAGAGTGATTATATGTATAATTATTTTTTATAGCAGTGTTTTACTACAAAAATACATTGTAAATGATTTTACTATAGGAATGTATTGGAATTGAGGAAGAAAAGAATTATCAGTTATCAAGATTAAGTGCAAGTTTTACTGACAAAATAAGACTAGTATATGTATATTTTTTGTCTGTGCTGTTATTTCAAACTTGGAGCATTAGTTAATTTCGGGAATAAAAGCAAGATCAAGAATGAATCTGAAAAGTGGAAAGACAACCTACATGAATTTTCCTCTGCTCAACAAAACTCTTTTTTTTCTGAATTCTTTTGTGATATAAAACAATTTGAAATGACAAACAACAATGGAGATATAGACTTGAACCGTATTAACTTACTGAGCGTTTAGGTGGATTAACAGCTAAACACTTTTCTTTATGTGGACAAAAACTGCCCAAGGCCGACAGAATCAACCACAACTGAAGCAACAGAAAGCAGAAATCTTTTGTCTACTTTTCGGATTTCTCATTTTTAGACACAATGGAAAGCAAAGAAAACCAATAACCACAAATGAAACTAAGTTTGGCACAAGAAGGCCACATATATGGAGCACTCAGTGAGGATAACAATTACTGTTAAAAGATTGTACAGTCAGAATGTCAATTCCATTTTCCATGCTAATAACTGTTACTTTACCTCGCACCTCCCACTATATATATATATATCATCATCCGTCATGAGTCCACTCATGAGACAAAGGCCTTTCCCATCTCTTTTGATGACGACCGTGATTGTGCTAACCTCTGCCACGTCTAAACCTTTCTATCTCATCCCTCCATCTTGTGTCTGGTCTTTTCCTACTGTGTTTACTGTCCCATGGGCACCAATCGGTTAGTCTTTTATCCCATTTATTGTCATCTCTTCTTGCTAGGTAACCAGCCCATCTCCATTTTTGCTGCTTAATTATTTTTATAATATCCTTCGCTCTAGCCCTCCCTCTGATCCAAGTTGATCTTTTTCTATCTCTTTGAGTTATTCCTGGCATTGCTCTTTCCATGGCTCTCTGTGCGATTCTAAGTTAGTTTTCAGTTTGTTTTGTTAATTTTCATGTTTTGCATCAGTAAGTTGTAGCTGGTATTATGCAACCGTTGTATACTTTACGCTTTAAGCACATTGGCAAGGTGCTCTTCAAAATGTCTCTATTTATGCCAAATGCTTTCCAACCTATTGTTATGCGTCATTTTATTTTGCTGTCATGGTCTTTATTACCTCTCCTAGGTAGATGTATTCATCAACCTCTTCTAGAGCCTCTCCCTCTATCTTTATGATCTGTTATGGTGCGTTGGGCACTTATCATGTGCGGCCACTCATATGTAAATAACTCCTTCAAACGAGCAGTAGTTCCTGGTGTTGCCTGGGCCAAAAGACTGGAGAGTAACAGTAACTGCATCACAAAGATCGTATGCATACAAACAAAACTGATTTCCTCCCATAGGTTGCCTGTCCATCCTCAACATTTAGATTAGGTGTGAGTGAGATGTAGGAGTTCAATGAATTGTTTTTTCATTAGAACAAAAGCTAATAGCAACCAAAAAGTTCCCAGACTGTAAATTTGACTCAAGAATAGAAACTTATTTTGGTTAACAATAAACTATAAAAATGAAAAATATTTGAAAATATTTTCAATTTCAGTGTTCTAGACATTATAAATATTAAAATTCTAAAACTTCAAACTTTAAAAAAAAAAAAATTAAAATTTTTAAATCAACATTTTTATGAATGTAGTTCCATCTTGTGTATTGGTGTATGTCTTCTGATCTACATGTTACGGCTGTTTAGGCCATTTTCAACATCTTAACTGGATTAAGATTTGGTTAAGATTCAGTTTAGCAAACGAGAGTAGTTTTTTATGAAAATGTATTTTTCTATATAGTTCAATCTGCTTTGACTGAATCTGACCATCATTTCTTCTTAACTTTTAAAGTGAAAGCGAGTCAATTGGCTTTAAAGTGGGGGTTCAATTTGCAGTGTACGTATAATGCAAAATGAACCCTCATTTATTTATTTGGATATCTGAAATGATCCATCTCTGTCTGACTAGTTGTTGCCATCATATGGTCTGCAATCAGTTGGCTTCTACTTTCACACATGTGTAGACATCTGGAGAGTGGCTGGAAATAGATGGTTGAACATTAAAGAAATGCAAGTAATGTCTGATGTAGATCCTGTTTAGTAACTCAAGATCTGTCACAGACTGACCCAGATTAGTTGTGAAAAGCAAAACTTTGGGTTTCTCTGCTAAGAGCACCTGCCATTTTCCTCTCAAATTTCTGACAGTGTGATGGGGAGGTGAACGAGAGTGACTGCAGGCAGTGGGTATTTTGAAATGGCAAAAGCTGAGTGTTGAAAGTACTTCTATAAATTATTTATCTTATTCCTTCCAGAAAATTCCAGGCACTTTAGCTAAGCTGACAAATGCACTCTCATCTGCAAGCTTTCATTGTAACTGGAATATTTAACGGGGGGGCAAACAGCTCTTCCTTAATTGTCCCTGAGTATTTTTACTGCAGTCATTTTTTTCCTCATTCTCATGTGAAAAAATATGTTCACCCTCCCAGAAAAAGATATTTGACAGACTATAAGATACATGTCAAAGCTGTCTATTTCCAGCTTCAGCAGACATTCCTCTATTCATAATACTAGTGCATTGGATGCAGGGTAATATTTGAATAGTGTTTTTTTAAATTTTTTATTTAAATGTATATTTTATCTGCTGGAAAATATGGTATAGTCAGCCTCACTAATTTGCCATTATGTATTTAGCCTCAAACCTCTTGATGGCAACTCCAATTAACCACTGTAATATTTCAGAATTCCTCTTCTTTTTTCTTGAATTGGTAAACTACAGTTAGTAAGCATTGTCATGTTTCTGAGTTTATCATAAAAACCTGGCAACATTTGTCAATTCCCGAGATACCTGTGCAATTATTTTTGTAAGAGTGGGTCACTAAATCCCTCTATGCATGCATATGCACACCTGCTTTTATAAGAGTGTGTCTCTAAATCTCTCTATGCATGCATCTGCACACCTGGACAATTATCTTTGCAAGAGTATATCACTAAATTCTTGTATGCATGCATCTGCTCAGCTGTGCTATTATCTTTGTAAGAGTGTGTCAATAAATATCTCTAATAATGCAACAGCACACCTGTGCAATTATATTTGTAAGCATGGGACATTAAATCCTTGTATGCATGCATTTGCACACCTGTGCAATTATCTTTGCAAGAGTATATCACTAAATCCTTGTATGCATGCATTTGCACACCTGTGCAATTATCTTTGTAAGAGTGTATCACTAAATCCTTGTATGCATGCATATGCACACCTGTGCAATTATCTTTGTACATTGAATGTATCAGTGTTTCTGTCTTTACTCTGAGTTTCTTACATTTGTTAATTCTTCAATGACTTTGCTTCTCTTGGTTACCTAATGGTCTTTCAATCCCCCTCTTTGTTTGTTTACCTCTGTCGACGAATTTGAAAAGAGGTATATGTTTTTGGTCATGTCTGTTTGTTGATTGGTTGGTTTGTTTGTTGGTTCACATTTTTTCTGTCCACAAGATATCTCCAAAACTTTCATTCTGGTAGGGTGGACAATAGGCGAAGGAAGAACTGATTAAATATTGGAGCGGATCCATGCACAATTACCTCCCTATATCGTAGTTATATGTCCAGGGCTTTTTGTTACATTGATTTCCTTTTCAGCTTCTTCATATATGCAACAGTCGAAATTTAAACAGTTAACTACCCTGTCGCTGATCTATCCACTAAGTGATTTCAATGATGTTTATGATTACTGACAGCGGAGTTGACAGAGGTATGCGCTCTCTGAGTGCTTTCTAGTTTCTTTCTGTTTCCAGTTCCCAACCCACCACTCCCTCAGTCTCTTTCCATTTACTTGTCAAATTCTCCGTCTGGCTTTGCATCTGCTGCCTGTAAAGGGCTTGTCACAATTATTGATTTTATCATCTCTCAGATTCTTCTCATTAAATAAAACAAGACCAGCAAAATATGGAGAATAAAACCATTAGTATTACCCTAAAAAATACTACAAGATGCATCCAACTCTTTCAGTATTTCTTTCTGGTTCAATTTCTTGCAGGCTATAAAACTATCAGCAATAAAAGAACATTCTTGTTTGCTCTATTAACCAAACATATGGAAATTACATGGTGATCACCAAATAAATGATTTATATAGTTATGTGAGAGTTGCAATAATTCTGTTGAAGTTATTCGTTATCTCTGGAATATCTAATATTTTATTTTATTACTAGTTTTAATCCATTTTATTGTGGCTTTTTATCACAATAAAAATATATAAACTAAAATGTACAATTATGATAAAAAGCAACAATGATAAGTTGGAGTAAAACTAGTAATAAAATAATAATAGTGAAA
>VCCN01005098.1:4420124-4435466 GCA_006491835.1 Architeuthis dux | reverse complement strand
CTAATAAATGTCATTATAATTATCATACATATATATGTAATAATATGTACAAATATTTTAACATCTTCTTCCTGACTTCTTTCTTTGCTTTATTAACATTAATTAATTCCACAATAAAGAAAATCTATCTTTGTTTATTCATTTATTTATTTATTCATAATCTTCCTTTCTAGGGCACCAAATTAATATCTTTTATCTTTGATTTGTTGATGTGTGGATCCGGCACTCTGAGCCTCACATGCTGCACTTGTTTGGCCATTCATGAATAAAAGAAAATCTGGATTGGATTGTAAATCTCTAAATCTATTAAATCCTTCTCTTTCAACTTCCTTTCAGTGTGTCTCTCGCAATATTATAACCTTCTTATCTTGCTATACAGGCTTCTTTTTCTTTTCTTTTCTCCCCACCTTCTTGTCTCTTCTCAAGTCCGGCTGTCTGTCTGAAATTGAAAGCTTTATGTCACTCACTTGCAAGGACTTGAATGTTTATTCTTGATCTTGTTTTGTCTCGTTATATTATTATATCATTTCTTATTTTGATGTTGTTGTTGTTGTTGTTGTTGTTGTGCTTGTTATGATTAAAATGAAAAACAATTGATGCATTATAACTAATGTCAGCCAGATGCAATGATGATGATGATGACGACCTCTATGGATTCAGTGCTATTACCCTGCTCGGCTACTCCAAGACAATCACTTTTATTGAAATGTTATGCCAAGTGGGAGTCATGTATTGTGGATTCCTTTTTGTTCCCGGACTCATGGGGAAGGAGAAAAACATTAAAAAATTGGGGGGGGGGACAAAAAACAACAAATTTGGGTCTCCTTTGAATCTTAGACAGAGAAAAAGAGAAATGTTTTATTCCATGAATTATTCAGCCTAGAACATGGGCCCTGGCACATTTGAAGGGGGCCATAGAATGAAATGATAATGAATGAGTATCTGTAAGTTTGTAATTATATCTCTGTTTGACAGGGGGCCCTAGAACCTGAGAAGAGCTCTTAAGGGGGCCCCGTTGCCCAAAAAAGGTTGAGAATGGTTGGCCTAGAAATTCTTTTAATCATTACATTTCGGCCAGTGCCTTATCTGGCCTTCTCCTGGTCTATATCACAAAATTTTGTAATAGTAAACAGTGAGATTGATATGTTGATTGACTTACAATAATGAAAAGGCTTTACACTTATCTGAAGTTTGTCTAAATTAACCTTTCACAAAGTGTGTTTCCTGATGACAGCAGTGAGAATTTTAACTCTTAATTTGTTTTTATCAATTCTTCCTTTTTTTTCTCCACATTTTTAATAACTGTCTCCTACAATGCATCATTCAATACTATCCACATTTTTGAGAACTAACCCAAATCTATTATCATTACATGTCAATCAACATCCCATCCCAGCATTTTACTCTTAGAAGAAATAAAGAATAATTTTAGTAAGATGAAGAAGACTTGTAATTTTATACACACTAATCCATATCAGCAAACATGTCTTTAGCATAAACAGCCCATTTTACTGCTTAAGATATTTTGCTTCCTTTGTTTTGTTAAATGGATCAATTTTAATCTTGAGGAAAAATTTGATTTATATACAGCCTGAGTGACTAAACAAACTCAACTTGATGAATAGGAAATTTGTACTTATTTGGCACCACGATAAGAGTTCATGCTGAGTGAAGACAAACTGGTTATATATTTAGCATCTGGTTTCATTTGCATAAATGATAAAGATTGTTTGGTCTTTATTTCTCTTCCCATGGTAGAAACAACATGGCTGCCTTATCCACCTTTTAATGTTCTTTCTCTGTTCAAACAACAATATATCTCCTCTTCTTTTCTTCTTCTTTAAACATTTGTATATACTTTGTTCACACATTGAGCTAAGGCATTTCATGGCAATATAGATTAATTTTTTTTTTAAAATAAGAAAAATATCAACATTTATGGCCCCTTCTTTTGTGTACCATCATAAAAATAATAACTTTCATCATTTATCAAATGCAAACTGAATATTTACGTTTTTTTTTGTAAAAACAGTTAAAACATACAATACAGTTTTCTTTTGTGAAAAAGGCAACTTGGCTGATTCGGTAACATCAAAGAAAACAAAATAATAATTAAAGGAAATTAATTACATATATTTATATTCATATATATTTAAATCAAATATTAGAAACGGGAACATCATTGAATGCAATTGGTCCAAGATTAAAACCAAGCTAAATTCAGCACTCATTTTCAGTGTTCTTTTTCCCAGCACTAGCACCATGTGGAATTGAATGCTGATAATGAATGCTGATTTTAATTTAAATTACGAAACTAAAAAAAAAATATAAGTATGTCTTAAAAAGTTTAATCTGTATTCGTGCCCTTTCGTAAATTTAAATTAAAAGCCTTTGAATTCAGAAATGACCTCAACTAAGGTGAGCAAACATTGTATTATTAAAATTCTTTAAAAAAAAATCTTTGCAAACAAGAAACCAGTTTCTAAAGCAGGAGATTTTTATGCGATTTGTCTTCCGTAGCATTTAATTGCCAAAGAGTGGCTGCTATTCATTGAACATTTCTTATAATTCAAGTTTGATAAATCTAGACGCATGAATTATCTTGAAATGAATTCTATGCAACCATATAATTATTAATCATTATTAATTTTTTACTGGTATTCTCTACATCTTATTTTTGTTGCATTTTATCATGACTCATTGTCATTCAACAATCTTTAAATAAGCAGCCTGGATTGGGAATAAAGAATAAGTCTCCGTTGAGATTTGAGATCGTATCCCTTAACTTTAGGCTTATTTTTTATTTCCAATCCACACTGCTTGTTTAACAGTCATAGAATTACGATCTGAGAGTTGTAATAAAAAGCAACTGTAACAATATGGGGGTGGTGTAACCGTATTGATGATGTCTTACTGGCTAACAATGAAAGTTTTTGTGAAATATAAGTGAAGGTTTGTTTGTCCAGAGTGTGTATAGGTACGTAGACAGGCATGTTTTTAGTCAAAGCATGTGTTTACATGAGTCAATTTAAAGTGTGTGTATATAACTGTATGTGTGTTAGTAGGTTGATTTTCCCAAGGCTAAGACAGAGTCCAGGATGAATAGAGGTCAAGAGACTCTTGACTTCTGTTGGTTATGAGCTTGGTTTTACAGACACCTTGACTTGAAAAAGCTGATACAATTTTTATAGTCAGCTCTTGGCTGGACAGTAATCACATTCTCTACAGGGATGGCCAGATTGTCTTATCTCATTTAAAACCCATTTATTAAATCTCATAATTTTCCATGGGATTTCAAAATCGAGGGGGGGGGAAAGGAAGCAGGTAATAGAGGAACCTAGATGGAAGTAAAGAGGAAAGATTAAGTGCATAAGTGGAAAAGAAAGAAAAGAGACCAGGACCTAATGACAATATATAGAAATTTGCTCAGATAGTTTGGATCAGAATGTTACGTTATGGGGTTTGATGATACTCCATATATGCAGACAACTTGTGTGCTGCACTGGTGCATATAGATGGAACTGGTCAGATATCATTTAATGTTCATTCTTCGTTTGTGTGCCATGGCTTTTGCTGATAGGAACCGATATGAAAATCAACTGGTTCATTGAGAAAAACGAAGTTCAATTTAAAATATTATGTTCATTTTATTCGACTTTACTCATAGCAACGCTCTGGGAATCTGCACTGTAAGATACGTGATACTACAAAATCTACTGTCAACACCCTTTGTAAGTAAAAGTTCTCATCCAGAATATTGTTGATTTTTGAGTTGTCAAACAGACAAAGTATTAGCTGCTACCGTATTTCTCTTTTAAACTCTGTAAGTTGTATCTATCTCTTATTTTACACTTCACGTCAAAAAGCTGTGCAGCTCTAGAAACACTGAGTTCAACTGACCGTTCCCCCTGTGGAGGGGGTGGTGGGGACATGGACACTAGTCCTAGCCTTGGACAGCTAGTCCTGGTCTCTTTTCTCATCCCCCTTTTTCTCTGGGTTTTCACCTCTATTTATCAGTATGCCCATTTTTAACATTTGTGACGTCAAAACATTACATTATTTTTTTGTTTGTGTCAATAAATTCTTTAGCCAGATCAGCCGACATCTTATAGTTATTTTGTTATTCTAAATTCTTGTACAAGCATTCCATAATCAGGATTCAGTCTGTAATCTTTTTGTTTGTTATTTTAACAAAACAAAACCCTCATTTTAATAACATTCCTTACTTTTCAATTTCAGCCAAATAAAACAATTCATTTTGTCAATATAACGCTCATCCTAATTCCTAGCCTAACAAACACATTTTATATACACTGCATGATTTTGAATATACGTATTTAAACTTATTCTATCTATCTATAGGGGTCATATTGCTACAAGAGAGGTATTCGCTGCAGACTTTGTTGCGTCCAAGTAGCTTTCTCTGTCTACTTAGAGAGGGGAGTGGGGAGACAAAGAATGGTTACTTGGAGAGAAAAGACAGAGAGTAGAAATTAATGTAGATGATTGACTACTTCAAATTCATGCATTTTATTTTCCGATTCTACCTGGGTTTTTTAAAAAGTTATAATTAACTGCAAATTTGTCTCACGTCCTTGAAATGCAGAATTATAAATGCACTTGGAGAAAGAAAAATAAACAATATGTTTATTAATATAACCAATCAAAAATGAAACCAGTAACTCCACAGTTTTATGATACATTTTGTAACAGGTGGTCCTCTTTCTCTCCCTGATTTTGTCAGAAGAGTCAAATGAAATTTATTTCGCTCAGAAATGTTGTCAGTGCATGTTCAGTCTGAATATAATTCACTTCACCTGAATTCAGTTCACTGCCCTATGGTCGTCCTTGGTAGATGCATATCTAAAAATATGCACTGGCTATGCAACACAACAAAAATAAAATGAAAGAAATACTAGTCAAAAATTAATAATGATTGACAATTTGTAGACTAATAGAATTATTATTTAGCTTTGTATCTGTTTGAAAAAAATAAACTTTCATATTTTAATAGACAATGATTTATTCTTCTACATTTTTAATAATATTTGTTACATTAGAAACATTATGATTTAAATTTAATTTAAAGGAAGACAAATTAAATTAACATTTACATTTAAATTTACTGTTTGGAATTTAGGATTTTGTTTGTTTGTTTGTTTTTGGTTTTCTTTCAGGCAAAAACTGATCACTGTTTCCATAAAAGAAAAACCTAAAAGAAATACTCTTAATGTACAGTGTCACCCGTAAATGAGTACACCCCTACCATTTTTTTTAATAGCAAGTTAATTTTCTTCTAAACCAAACATAGCAGGATTTTTGGCAACAGAGTTTCAACGCTGTAGAGTTTAGTCATAAATAATACCCAATAATATCCGTTTTGATTGTATAATGTTTCCACTAGAAATAATAAAATCCTGCTATGTTTGATTTAGAAGAAAATTAACTTTTTATAAAATAGTGGTGGGGTGTACTCATTTATGGGTGATTGTGTATGTTTGATATTATTAAAAAAATCTTCCTCATAAATATTGTTGAGCAAGTGTTTTCCTGGTGTAAATTTGTTTGATTATCAAGACTTCAAGGTTCAGACTCTCAACAGATGTTGGCTGCCTGACAACTATTTCAACATCTTAGCCAAGATGGCTGCCATCTTACTTTGCCATTTTCTGATAACAATAGAACAAGAGCAAGGTAAAAGGTTAAGGCAGTCACCTTGAATAAGAACCAACAGAAGTTGGGTTGCTTAGAAATTGACTGGACTATTTGTCTTTACCACAAAAGGAATTGCCTAGTAAGCCATGATGGTGGGTCGGTGTGTATGTGTGTGTGTGTGTGCAGGGCAGAGTAATTATGATGGTTGGGGTGAAGAGGGTCTTAGTAATGCTTTATTTTGATGCTTACATAACAAAATCAATAAGTCTGTAACCTAATGATGAAAAAGCATTTATTTTGAACAACAAATATTTATTTTTCAACATAATATCCTTTCTTGTCAATGTCACTTAACCTCCATTAATCACATAGATTGAACATTATACAGTGAAAGTTTCAGATCAAAATTCAGCTAATAATTGTGTCAGACTTATTGATTCATCCTCGTATGCTTGTACAGAATTTTAGAGCTGAATAAGGAACACCTTCAAAGAGTTTTCAAATTCTGGTCACAACTACTGAATTTATTTCCATACTTCAAAAAAGAGATGAACTTCTTGCATCTTTTTCCCAGGGTCAATTGAGCTGACCATCTTCCAAAATTGGGGGGGGGGTCATATTCACCCCAAAAACTTTGAAAATTATGTATCCAAGATTGGCTAAAATTGCATTTCAGGGCATATTAGCTACTGAAATTAAGATAAATAAAAGTTTTCAGTAAAATTCTGAGGGTCATGTGTTGAGATGAAAAGAAAGATGCTCAGAAAACAGTATAAATAAACAAATTCTGAAAAATTCTGAGTGACCCTGGAAGAGCCCCTGGATCTGCCCTTGCTGGTAAATAACAATGCAAAAAATAGAGGAATGGTTTAAGGTGATACTGTACAAATCTCCTTGTTTTAATTTAATGAATAAAATATCTTTAACCTATAAGGAGTGATATTATACTCAGAAAGAATTCTCATCACTGTCATTGATATCAATAATGTCTTGAAATATTGATATTTAAAAAGGCCCACATTTTTAAAATCATGTGTCTAAAATGGTGTGGAGTGGCTTAACGGTTACTGGCACAGAAAATGGAATCAACCAATCAAGTTTGATTTTCAGCCAAGGCTACTTACGTTGACTTAGCACTAATGCCCTTGGAAAAGGCATGTATCCACCTCTCCCTCCAGCTATGGGTAAATAGCAGGGCAGATGAATCCCTTTAGCCCTGTAAGGCGGTCCATCTAAGAGAAGAGGAGGGTTTGGTGTGGGGCTAGCAACTCCACTCCACTTGCTACTGAAAACGGGCACTATGCTCCACAAGGAGTTTACAGGAGTAAACATTCTTTGATCTATCTGCTGATTTCTTAATCCCCACTACCCCTTTCTGTAGTACATTTGTTGCATCATTAGAAACTGTCAAGATAGGTTTCTTCAGTTTTTAAGCTGGTCTGGCTGGCGATGTATGTATGTATGTATGTATCGTGTGTACAGGCCACACCAATGGAGCAAGAGGGCCAAAGATTTGAATATTTACTCCTTATTATGTCTAGAAAAAAAGCCCTCCCCCTAAATAGGTTTTTAGTAGGAGGTTCAATTTGCAATGTAATTTTATGTTAAATTGGTCCCTTAGTTTGTGTCCGGCAGTATTCATGCTTGTTTTTTTTTTGAAAATTCAGACTTTTTTTAGTGATCACTGAACAACAAAATGTGAGAGAAGTAACTTTTTCACTTTTTCTTAATTTTTTTAATTGATTACCCCCAACACAGCATGCTGCCAAAAGATGTTGGTTTCTATTGATGACTAACCAGACCGATCTTTTATATCTTATCTTTTTCTTTTCAGTTCTACTTTTTCTGCCATAAATATACCTGAAGACTACATGTGGTCTTCAGAATTGTTATTATGTGGAAAATTATTTATGTTGACTATTGATGTTATCATATGAATTGAGGGCAATACAGATAATGAACTATTGGAGAATGGTATGTGCTCCATTGAAATCTGCAAGAATACTGAGAAAAATGCTGAGGCATTAGGGAGATTGGCAGTCATTTGATTCCAAGAGCCACCTGAGACTGTTGTAAAAATCCATTTAAAGAGTAGTAGTAATAATAATAATTTTATAAAAATTAACACAAAATCGCATTCACATATTAAAGTGATATTTGACAAATCATCAATTCTTCTAAGTATTTTGTATATTTTATACAAAACTTTTATATATTTACAACTCATCATTAAACAACACATCCAAGAGAGTCAATCTGTCATTCTGTTCTTCTTTTCAGTCTGCAATATCCTCCTTTGTGTATTACCTTTTGTGGACTCCCAGTGGTCCGCAAACCCCAGTTTGGGAACCTTGGGCTAGAGTGTCCCCCTTTTTGGAAGTTTTGAGATGGCATTCACCTGAGACTGTTGTAAATATCCATTTAAAGAGTAGTAGTAATAATAATCTCTGTTGACTGGACACCTGTTGTTAGGCACATCAGCTAGGAGCTTATCTGAGCAGACAGTGTTCAAAACAAGAAAATAGTTAAGTTTTCAATGCTGAATTCTATTGTAACTACATCCCTGTAGATTAGGGGTTCCCAAATAATTTTTACTTTTGACTCCTCCATGAAGACCTTGACCCTTTATCAACCCCATCCCCATTCTTTGAATTAAGAATAAGATAACAATAAGAATATGGAATGGAGAGTGGGTTGATATAAACATATATTATTAGAAACCGTCAACCAAAACTGTCACCAAAACAGTCAACATAGGTTTCTTCAGTTTTTAAGCTGGTCTAGCTGGTCAGCTGACTATGTATTGTGGGTATAGGCTGCACCAATGGAGCTAGATGGCTACAAATTTTAAAGTTTACTCTTTATTATGTCTAGAAAAAAGGTTTTTTTGTTTTTTGAAAATTCCCCCTTAAATAGGCTTTTAGTAGGGGGTTCAATTTACAATGTAAGTTTATGCTAAATTGGTCCTTTAGTTTGTGTCCGGCAGCATTCACACTTGTTTATTGGAAATTCAGACTTTTTTTAGTGATCACTGCCCAACAAAAACAAGAGAAGTAACTTTTTTCAATTTTTTAATTGATCACCCTCAACACAGCATGCTGCCAAACGACATTGGTCATGTGACGGTTTCTATTGAATGACTAACCAGACCGATCTTCTATATCTTATCTTTTTCTTTTCAGTTCTACTTTTTCTGCCATAAATATACCTGAAGATTACATGTGGTCTTCAGAATTGTTATTATGTGGAAAATTATTTATGCTGACTATTGAAGTTATCATATGAATTGAGGGCAATACAGATAATGAACTATTGGAGAATGGTATGTGCTACATTGAAATCTGCAAGAATACTGAGAAGAATGCTGAGGCATTAAGGAGGTTGGCAGTCACTTGAACCCTAGTGAGAGCCACCTGATTAGGGCTGACAATCCAGCTTTTAAGCACTTTGTCCTCAGGCCATCCTTTTTGGGGTCAGGCTGAAAAACTTATTCAAATTAACTCGGACATACTTAGAACAGTAGGAAGTGAAAGCCATAAATCACTGGGAAGTGAAAGCCAACAGCAACTACATATCATAAAACCCCAGTTGTTAACTGTTAATGTGTTTTTATTACATGTTGTTGCCAGAGGTGTCAACACTGCTGATTATCTTGTAGAGTCACAGCAGCAACAAGTGGGAAAGTCAGTCAGTCTGTAGAAGGCCTATTTTTTTTTTGGGGGGGGGGGGTTACAAAAGTTCAGAAAATCTTTTTTTGTGAAATTTTATAAAAATTAACACAAAATTGCATTCGTATATTAAAGTGATATTTGACAAATCAACAATTCTTCTAAGTATTTTGTATATATTATATATTTACAACTCATCATTAAACAACATGTCCAAGGGAGTCAATCTGTCATTCTGTTCAGTCTGCAATATCCTCCTTTTTGTAAATGCGCGTTTTCTTCTGTATTCAAGGGTCTCTAGATTAAGTTGTTTTAAATTTTCAGTGTAAGATATATCTCCCGATCTTGGAATGATCTTGGTGGCTCTCCTCTGAACTGTTTCTATGGCATCTGAGTTGTACTTCAGGTTAGGAGACTATATGCAGGAAGCACACTCCAGATAAAATGCTAGCACAATTCCAGAAAATAATCTCACAGATATAGTTTGGTTTGGAAAGCTCATTATCAGATGAACAAGTCAAAACAGGCTGACAGAACAACAAAGAAGTAGGTCATTGAAAAGATAAATCTCAATACTGATATTAGAAATGTCCCAGTGTCCAGCCTGAAGACCATTGGTATAGCCTTGGCTGGTTAGGATCAATTCGGGTTGAAAATAATGGCCCATGAAGATCCTCAAGGAGGTTGATAGAAATGTTCTGGGGATAAAATAAATGTCTAGAGACACAAAAGGAGTTAAATAAAGGACAGGTCTGGTTAGTCACTCAATAGAAACCATCACATGATCAACATCTTTTATCAGCATGCCATGTTGGGGGTGATCAATTAAAAAATTGGAAAAAGGGTGATCAATGAATAAGCTACTTCTCTCGCCTTTTGTTGGAGGCTAAAAAGTCCAAATTTTCAAAAAGAAAGTGCGAACACTGCCGGACACAAACTAAGGGACCAATTTAGAATAAACTTACTTTGTAAATTGAACCCCCACCTTAAAACCTATTTTGAGGGGAAATTTTCAAAAAGCAACAAAACTTTTTTTCTAGACATAATAAGGAGTAAATGCTTAAATTTTCTGCCCTCTAGCTCCATTGGTGCATCCTGTACACATTATACAAACATACATAGCAAGCCAGCCAGACCAACTTAAAAACTGAAGAAACCAGACTTGTTATTTTTTCTTTTTAGGCTTCCGTTAGCTTTTGGTGGGGTGGGGAATAACAAAAAAAAGCCCCACTGCTTTTAAAAATAAGGCAATAATTGTTATCAGCTGATAATTGGGAAAAACTTTGCCCATGAATTGTTTAATGGACTTTGAATGAAAATCCAAATTGTTTTGATTCTAATGTTTATTTGTGATTTTTCTTTAATTTAGAGTCATTTTGGCCATGTGTCCAACTAAATCAATGTCTTAATGTTCACTAAGCTAAAATGAGAGACAATGATTTGATATAGACTCCACAGATGGCCAGATGATCTAATTTTCTACTTACATTATACTTATTAAGTGCTTATCTATATGTTAGGATACTCATAAGCATGTAGATCAGAATACATCTCTTCATCTGGCCTAGAGCTTCACGAGACGAGGCTACCAGGGCTCTTACTTCTTTGAGGATCAAATCTAACCCTTAAACCTATCTTTACTTTTTGGTTGGCAATGCTTCAGTTAATAATTCAATAAATCAAGATTATGTCACAACTACAAATACAACTAGTATACATAGAAACAATAATAAATATAGTGCCAAGCAATCAGGGAAAAGTAAAGGATAGGTTTAAGGGTTAGATTTGATCTTCTGTCAGCTATAAGAGCTCAATTGGCTGAACAGTTGTTGTACATAGACAAGCTTCTAGAGGTAAAAGAGATATGAGTTCCAGTCTCACCTAGAGCCTATTCTTTATTTCTGCATTGTTTTCCAACTAACATAGACTGCCGGTCTGAGTAGTTTCAATGGAAAGAAACTGAAATAAGATGAAAGAAATACTACATTATTTTTATTAAATTTGACTAGTTTTTACCTTCATCTTAATTTTAGTTGTTTTTATGCAACTTTCAATTCGGGCCATTGTTTCTATGGCAACGAATAACAGAGCGATCGGAAATAAAGTGTAAGCCTTCGGGGAGATTTGAACTCACTGCTCATTGCCAGAGGGAGTTGAGTTTCCGCCTGGCTGCCTTTACCAATCAGCCAATGAAGACTTTCATGGAAAAGCTAATTCACACTTTTAAACTCACTCTCTACTTCCGACTCTCAGCGCCATGTTATTGTTGTTTACGTTTGAGATCTCAAAAGAAATACTAGTCAAAAATTAATAATGGTTGACAATGTTTCATCGAATAAAACATAAATCAAGTAAATCCGATTAACTTTTCCACATTGATCTTTTGACCACTTCACTGCTTTATACTTAGTCTAATCTGGCGTATTCCTCTCATTTTATTCTATTTCTTTTCGTATTTTGTATGTGTATACTCTTATTGACAAAGAAAGTCACTTCCATTTATATCGTTCTGAGGATGATGTATGATAAATAAACAATGAAATATTAACAAAGCTATCCATGACTCGAGTTTGTAAATCATATTGTGATTACCTACAAATACATTTGTATGAGTTACATTTATCCTTTATGTCTTATTGTATGATGGACAAGAATAGAACTTACGTCACTATAATAATTTATTGAATTACATGGGTATGGGCTAGAGTTTTATAATTGGAACTTATATTGTATAAAGCTGTATGCAAGCCAATGGTAAAAAAAGAATGAAGTAAATGTTGGTGATATACATTGATTTTATGTGATTCTTGAAGGCTGCTTGAAGTAATGCATAGAACTATAAATATAAATTCTGGTAGGTTAAGAGTTATCAGAAGTCAAGAATAGGAATATAGGAAAATAGTAGAAGAAAGAAATATGAGACTAGCATTCCAAGGGAAGTTATGAATCACCCTACCATACAGTATCGCCCATAGATATGTACCCCACTACCACTTTTAAATAGAAAGTTGTCTTCTAAACCAAACAGAGCAGGATTTTATTATTTATAATGGAACTTTACACAAAATGGATATTATCAGGTATTATTTATGACCAAACTCTCCAGCATTGAAACTCTGTTGTCAAAGATATTTTTTCGTTGTGGTGTACTCATCTTTGGACGGCAACATATTCATAGTTTCATAAATAATACCTGATAATATCCGTTTTGATTGTGTAATGTTCCACTAGAAATAATAAGAAAAGAAGAAAATTAACTTTCTATAACATAGTGGTAGGGGTGTACTTATTTATGGGTGATACTGTATATGCTGTGTTGGGGTGATCAATTAAAAAGTTGGAAAAAGGGGTGATCAATCAATAAGTTACGTCTCTCGCCTTTTGTTGGGCACTAAAAAGCTCAAATTTTCAAAAAACAAGCATGAATGCTGCTGGACACAAACTAAGGGACCAATTTAGCATAAACTTACACTTCATATTGAACACCCCTCTAAAAACCTATTTACAGGGCAAATTTTTAAAAAACAATAACAAATATTTTCCCTACTCATTGAGGGGAGTGTGTGTGCAAATGTTTCTACTATGATTGTTGAGCGCTGGGCAAAGTACAGATACATAGATAGATAGATAGAAGCGACTGAGACTGGATTGGAAGTAGCAAGCCCGATGTACTTGAAATATGCAAGAATAGAGTGATCTTTCTAGGAGCTAAGTGCTAGAAAGCTATTCATCGGAATACAACTCGGGGAATACAACTCTGGTTGAAATAGAGGAAACTTCAGCATAAGGTTTCTTTTCTTTTTAAAAGTTACCCCCATTTTTCCTCTTTTCTCCCACTTCTTCATGAAGAGGTTGACCTACTTGTTTCCAGCAAAACAAAATGGGTGTAAAAATGGGGGGGTGGAGATATTCTAAAGTACTCTGAGAATCAGTAGGGTAGGCAAGTCTGCATTTACAAAGGCAGGGAAGGCAAAGCACAAGCCTATATTAATCATTATTTTAGGAAAGATTAATAGGGGTCTTGTCCTTGTGTGTCCTGGTGTAATGGTTAAAAAGCTGATCTCACCGATCAATTACTACTGAGTAGCATGACCTACAGGAACTCTTTGGTTAAGGAGGGCAAAGGGCTTAATTTGCCAGAAAATTTACACGGTTTCGCCTGATTTGCCCGAAAACTTTCACTTTTGCCCGAATTTTTGGTTGGGGGTCATTTGCTCCCCCTGCCTCCCTGGCTTGTACGCATATGCTGGGTGGCACATACTTGTAGCCTTGTGCCAAATCTAAAGTACACTTAGTAAATAACTATAGGGAATAACTGTGGGAATTATTCCGGAGCATCTTGTCGTAGTCTTGCAGGTCAATTACTACTGAGTAGTGAGTTCAATCCTCCCCTGGTGACTCGTGATTGTGGCCTTGTGTCAAATCTACGCTTTGTAAATAACTATTAATCCTTCCTTGTTTTTGAGTTTTTTGTATATATGGAAATTTCTTGATGTTTACCAGGCTTAGTATGACACAAGGGCAGTGGGGGGAGGAGGAAGTAAGAAGAGGGTCTTATGCCAATCTTTCAAGGGGAGAAAGCTTGCCCGCATGTATTAAGTATTCAAAATCCTGGCTTTTACCAGGGCTCAAACTATCACCACTGGTACCACTGGTACCACTGCATAACTATCCCATCCAACAAGCAGGCTCGTATACAGAAAATTTTCAAACATTTCTTTTTACTCATTCCCTATTTATTCCCATTGTATATCCCATCATCTTGGGAGTTTCATGGAGAAATAGAAGCAATTTTGGTTAATTCATAAGACTAAAAGAGATTCAGTTGCTACTGCATTGTGAAACACATGAAGCAATCAAGGTGTACAGTCCTTAGCCAGTCTGCTGGAGTTTGTTGACCAGTCAGATGTTCCTCTCCACTGTCTGTTGCTAGCTCATCTTTAGTGGCCATCTTTTTCTCTGGCCTGTTAGTGTGCATTCAATGGCTTGATTTGCAGGTGGGGAGCCTCAAGACATGTCCCAACCAGCAGAAGGCGTCATCTGCAAATGGTGGTTGGCATAGGAAGCTGTTGTAAAATGTCGCTGACCTCTTCATTTGATATATAGTCATTCCATTTGATACCCAGGATTTTACATCTAATGTAAAAGGTGTTGATTTTCTTCTCCTTGGTCATCTTAAGTTGCCAGATTTCACAGTAATAGAGCATCATGGATATCACATTCAATAAGGCTAAAACAGACGGAAGTATTTTTTATGGTGACCAGGCTATTGAAGAAAGAGTCACGAAAGAGAGGCTAGCAAAGGATAAAACATGACCAGCTGATACCCCACCCATGTATTATTGGCCCTATGCCAATGTAGAAACTAAGATAAATATGCATTTGGTACAGATAAGTATAACCAGTTGTGTCTTTTCATGGCCAACCTATGTCACACCCATCTCTGATTTGTTAGATCTATACTAACCATATTACATCGACAGATGAATCTTTCATCTTTCTCTTTCTTCTTTATAAAAGTAAAGCATCCATCACTTAAGAGACAACACCCACTGGAGTATAAATGTTTCCTTTGTATGCATCAGCTTAGTGATCCTTGCAAGTTTCAAGCCTGGTCGAGACCACAACTATATTCTTACACATTATTATGACCACCCCCATGGCAGGATGCAAGTCCACCAAAGAAAGGGATACCTCCACCCTAATTGCACAGCTTAGAGTGTACTCAATTAGCAGCTGAGTGCACAGGGAAATTTGTCCTAATGAAGAGTTTTCCACACTCTTTGCTGATCATACCTGGAATCGAACCCAGGACCTTCTCTGTTTGAGTCAGACGTACTAACCATTGCACTATCCAAGCTGACCTTTCTTCTTTATGCAACTTCTTTTCTATCTATTAATACATCACCTTTATCTCCTGTTACATAAATAAGCTTAATATTTATAACCTCACCTTTACTTTGCCCCTAGTTTTCATAGCTATAAAGCAGGCATACTAATACTTAGGTTCTGTATTGAT
>VCCN01005098.1:4390315-4414673 GCA_006491835.1 Architeuthis dux | reverse complement strand
AGGGTTTGAAGCTATAAAGCTTTCTAGACTATATATATAGTTGCAGAAATATTTTAAGATAAAATATTTCAAAAACCTAAATACATAAACTGGATATATGTAGTGATGATATCAGTAAAAAGGATTCAATATCTGTATCAAATTAGGCTTTAAAGACGTAGAGCATTATAGAACTTATGAAAGAAAGAAACTGAACAAGGGATCTCAGTAACAAGTTGTTTCACGTTTATTAATGATTATCAAACTGAGTGAAAAATGAAAAATCTTTGGAATTCTGTTTTTTTCTACCTTCCCTGTCACTTCATCATCTTCCCCATTTGACCCCTACTACCAATTTCAGTTGATACTATCCTCCCAGGCTGTTTATAGGGAAGGGCAGCCATAATTGGATTTCTTTGGTTCTTTCATTTATTTATTTCATATATATTTTATAATCTATCCTTGCCTTTCTAATTAATTTACTCTCTGTAACCAAAATTATTTGTGGCCTTGTGTCATGCTAACCTAAGCTTATCTCACTCAAGAGCCTGGCTTAGAGTGTTCTTTATCAGCCTCCCCACTACGGCAGATTTGACACAAGGTCGGATTAGGGTGGGGTCCTGCATGTTCTCCGAGAACATGCAGGCAGGAGGGGTGGGGATCCCAAATCCCCATGGCTAGGGACCTGAGGGGGGAGAATCCTCAAGTCCCTGTCACTGAGACAAATGCCATGAGGACCAGGATTGATACTTCCCTGGAAAGCCAGTCCAGTGTGAGGTGAGCGCGAACGGAGACCCCACACTTAGACCAGCACACCCGATTCATCCACGTGGGGCGACCGCAGTGATTTGTCTTACAGATCATTTACTAGTGTAGCGAGTTTGATGCTGATGGATTGTAGCCTTGTGCCAGACTAAGCTAAGCTTATTAAAAAAAAAACTGTTACTACTCTAGTGAGTTTGATTATCATGGATGTCCCACTATTGTTGTCTTGTGCCATACTAAGCTAAGTTTAGTAAATATCAGTAAAGAAAGAAAGGAAAAATAGAAAGAAGAAAGAGAACAAGCCTGGCTGCTCCAGACTCAAACTCTGCTCCTACTTCTACATCCTTGCATAATTCTACTATAAATTTTGGAGGTGTGTAAGACTTGTCAGTTTAGCGCAGGTGGTAACACACCAGGCTAGGGATCACCTGATCATGAGTTCAAATCTCAATAGTAGAATTTTTGGCTGATTTTATATGTCAATTTACTCCCCTATTTTTGGTGAGGATTGTTGTTCTTGTTACATAAGAAAATAAAGTCAACTCTGACTTTGTCCTGGAGTTTGACAAAATACTTTCTCTGTTTGAATTTCTGAGACAAGGTGTTGTTACTATTACATATATTAATTCTTTCAGATTAGTTTCCTCATCTTTGTTGTCTTTATCATGTTTTTGGCTGCTGTAATCTATGGCCTTCTTCAGGTATCTGCCGCTTTCTAGGAAAGCCAAACAAAACCATTTTCAGAACTATATTCTTCCTTAAGATGCCTGTGTATATTTCTGCTCAACCTGACCCAAAGATTGAACTCCCTTATATTTGGTGAGGATTGTTCTTGTTCTTGTTCTTGTTATATAGGAAAGTAAAGTCAACTCTGATTTTGTCCTGGAGTTTGACAGAAGTGAGAAAGAAGAAAAAGACAAAAGAACTTTAAAATCCTAAAGCAGAGCCTCTGAGAAGAATTTTATCAGGGGTAAAAAGTTTCTTTCAGGCCCCCTTTGCTTCTTCACTAGTCATCCTGTTTTTATCCACTGTGGGGTGCCTTTGGTTCCCAAGAACCCTTTGGACCCAATGGCACAGGAATGATGTACTCCATGCAACCCCCCCTTAGGCCATGTGCTAAAGTGATGGAAAAGAAAATAGAATAGAGAAAGAATTTCCTTGAAAGAAGAAAATATAAATCTTGAATTCTTTCTCCAAATGGAACATTTTAAAACTATAATTAAATTCTATTGCATTTTTTTAAAGCTTGAAGATATTTTTGTGTTTCTTTCTCCCAGAAGCAATTTCTGTCTGTTTACATATTCCTCCTGTTTCCTGTTTATCTTATCCTACTTTCTATTAGTATTTGTTCCTTTCCTTCTCTCTCTACCCCGCTTTCTCTCTCTCAATTACTTTTCTTTCTCCTCTTTCTGTTTGCACTTTCTTGAAACTTACATAAAATGATGCCTGAATGTTATTCTCCTGACACATACAAAACACATTGCTGGTCCTTGTCTGTCAGTCAACAGGATTTAAAAATAGCTGATAGCCAGTTGAAAAATAAAACCACTCTTTTCACATCTTTTTCAGACAAAATGGGGACCTGCACCTGTTCCACTTTCTAAAGTATGGTACAAGCAGAAATGCCAAGAATCTTTGGCCTCTAGTGAAAAAAACACTGAAACTTAATTCAAGATCTACTTCTAGCATCACTAATTTAGTTGTATCTACTGTATTTCCATTAACAGAAATCTGACATGAATTCATAACCTAATTTCCCACAAATATCTGGTAATAACCGCAGACATCAAGAAATACCCTTATTCTTTCCACTTTCTCTCCCTGTAGACTCCTTGTGGAACATAGGGGCACATTGTACTTTCAATAGCAAGTAGGTTTTGTTATGAAATAGGGGCCTGGTTGTCACTTTACCCCACTGAAATGTGGACTGATTAAATAGCAGTTTCTCTTCAGAATAGATACGGATACATCAGTATGTTTATGTATGCATGTGTGTGTGAGTATATACGTATGTGTGTGTATATGTATGTTGGTGGTCAGAGCAGCCATGTGTGTGTGTGTGGGCGAGGTGACACACACATAACATGTCTCAATAACTGACCAGGACATTTCCAGCGTCTTATCAAGATCTTTTGGTCAACTAAATTAGGATCCCTGCAGTTCTTAAATCTAATTATTTTGTTATATTTATGTTATATTATGTTATATTATTATATTATGTTTATTATGTTATATTATTATATTATTTTGTTATGTTTTTTGGACTTGAAAGTGGCCTTCAGCAAATGGTATTAGTTAAATCTAACAAATGGGTTTTGCATGGCTGTTGGTCACATGCATTGTTTGACCAACCAGAGACAAGAATTGGTGTTTTAAGAGTTGTATAGTGTTGGGATGTAGACTTTTTTTGGAGCAGACTTTTAGACATGTGACTTGTGTCGTGTGGGTGTCTACACTATGCTAAGTCAAACAAGGCATGACTAATTATTAGAGCAGAGAAAGGATGGCTGGCAGAGAAGGAAAGAAAGGAGACAGAGATAAAGATGAGAGGAAGAAGAAGAGAAATGAGAGAAACACACTTTACTCATGGGTGGGGGTAGGATCTTTTTATTACATTTCGAAAGTTGAAAGGAGATTGATTTTGGCAGGTTTTCGTTCAATGTTTTTTGTTCTTTAGAAAGATAGAAAGTCACCTATGATTATTAGGAAAAACAATTAAAGACATGTCTTATTTTAAATCATCCTTGTCTCATGACTTTTCATGACAATACTAACCCTTTAATGTGAAAAGTGGTTAGGGTGACCAAAAGTAAACAAAAAGAACACATGACTCTTTTTCACTTTTGAAAATCGATCACCTTTTGTCACCTCTTTCTGTCATGACTGATTATGGATATTTGAGATTACCTTCAAAGATTTTAAGTTAAGCTTTGCTGTTCAAGGGCTTATTTCCTCTCTCAAGTTCACCCTTGTGGCCTGGTTGTGAGAGTCGATGGGACAGAATGCAGTTGAGACTTTTCCGAGAAAATTTAGTTCAGAACTTACATAGGCTCACTAATTCTTCCAGTGTAACTATCAAATGCTCCAGTTTATGCCTTACTGAAGGCCTCCCTGTGTCTTGGTAGACAATGAAATGACACTGAAGTGACCCCTCGAGGATGCAAGCCTCGGCAAAGTGTATGGAGATCCTGAGATGCCCAATCAACAGAATCATCCTCTAGATTTCACTGATATAGTTCAAAGGAAAACGGAGTGATAAGTCTGGCATCAGCTTGGCTGCAGGAAGTCAAAGTTGGCATCCAGCTGTCTTATTCCCTGGTTTGGAATCAGAGTTGTCCATCTCCTAGACTGGTTGCCAACCATGGCTAGAGAGCCCAGTCTTCCCACCTATTTACCCATAGCTAGGGGAGAAGAGATGGATTCATGCCTTTGCCAAGGGCATTAGTGTGAAGTGAAAACAAACTGTCTCAGCTGGAGTTTGAACTCAGTTTGCTGATTCCATTCTCAGTGCTGTTAACCGTTAGGCCACCCACACCTCCCTTGTACCTTTTAGGTAAAAACAAATCCTTGTAGATAAAAAAAGACAAATCACTTAAACTCTGTTTCCCAGAAACCAAAATGATTTTAAAAAGTTGAGTCTCTGAGTCAGCAATGAAAACCAGACATCCTTAAATCCTTAAAAATGAATTATCTGAAACTTTGCCACTCCTGAATAACAGCCATGTCCTTAGATACAACAGCAGATAAAAGAAAAAAAAGGTATGTTTATCTGGTTAGTGATTATTCAAAACAATTGCTTTGTCATTTAGCAGCTGTCACCCAGCACTGGGCAAGAAGATAGAACCACTGGGGCTGGGGATAACATATCTGCAACTTTGTGATGATAACATAGAATCTTTTTGTGAGGATGGAGGAGTGGAGAGCAGGGGTGTAGGGAGAACCTTGTCATGGTTATTTACAAGTGTGGTGGGGGGTCAGTAGCAAGTGGGTTTTATGGGTGGAGTTGCTAGCCCCACACCCAAGCTGTAGGGTTTTTTTCTGTCAAAATAACCTTTTCTTAGATGGACTGCCTTTACAGGGATTGAGCTCCAACTGCCCTGCTATTTACCCATAGCTGTGGGGAGAAGTGGATTCATGCTTTTCTCAAGGGCATTAGTGCAAAGTGAATGAGAGCAACCTTGGCCAAAACTTGAACTCGGTTCACCGATTCGGTTTTCTGTGCCTGTTATGCCACTCTACATCACCATTTACAAGTGTAGTATTCAGTCAAGTTGTCTAAAAATTGTTATTTTGTTTAAGAGTTGCTGATCTCAGTTCCTTGTCACCAATTAGGCTATTTCAATCTATATCAATTGATCACTTAATGATAATTTAAATTATTGATGCTTTCTCTTACATCAATTAACATCATTAAATGGTAGTCCTTTCCTAAGGGAAAAATGACTTTAGCCATTGAATATCTAATATCAAAAGGCACTACTTACTCTAGATACCAACATATTATGGTCCTCAAATTGAACACTGATGAAAACCAAATTGATTTGCTAACATTGGAAGTGGAGAATTGAAATACTTCCTTACAGAAATGAGTGCCTGTCATAGAGCAAAGGGTCAGGAGGCTAATCTCGAAAGCTATTGGGATCCTTGCTGGGTGATCGATGAATGTGGCCTCAAACCAAGGTTGTGTCAGTCCAACAAATATATTTCTTAATGACATAAATATAGCTCGAAGATTCTTTAAATGATTTTTTTTAAAAAGCAGGTGTATCTTAGTTTAAAATTTTTTTATCCTTTTTCAAGTTCCTAGAAGTTCTGATGATGCCAAAGTCGTTTGAGGCCACATTCTTCAAGGAGGGTATTTATACACTTGTGCACCGATGGCACAAGTTCATCAATCTTGATAGCGACTACGTGGAAAAGTAGCATAGTAGTACTGGTAACATATCCACAATGTTTTATTTGTATAGTAATAAACATGTTGGATTAGTAAATGTTTGTACCTTACTTTTCAGACACCCCTCGTATATGAGGAGGTTCTATATTTTTTAAAATATAAATTAACAATAAATTAACAATATGAGAAAGTTCTTTCTAATTTACATTTTAACAACTAAATGCAAAATGATTCATGTTGATATTTGTTTGAAATATCCGCATCTCTTTAAGAAATAAAGATAATCATTACAGTAATAACAATAGTTTATATCTTCAAATTTAGCTTTATTTATGCAGAAACAGAAGACTGGCAAGGGAACTGGCTGAGACAAGAAAAACAAAAGAAAGACCCAACTTAAAGAATTCCAAACCAGCGACCAATCCAAAGAAACGCCAAAGTCAAAAGACGAAAAGGCAGAAGTTGGAGAGAGCTTCTGAACCACAGGCCCAAATCCATGGTCCCCTGTCTCACCCCCACTACACTTCCCTTCACTGCTACAAACACATGACAATGTAGTAACAAGCTAACTGGCTGCCTGCAGATTAGGTGTCATATTGTTATCAACTGGGAAGGGTTAACCAAGCCATTCTACCCTTAAGAAATAAATATGCTTTGTTTTGTTAATTTTAAAACAGGTGTCCATTTTTTAAAACAAAATTATTATTCAACTTTGCTTTGTGACCTAAACTACTTTGTCAGATGCTTTGACCAATAATACCAGAGGTCTTCTTCAGATCTAAATTAACACAATATCAAGAGAAATTCTATGAGTTGAAGTCTTCCATTTTCTCTTTTTAAAGTCAAAGGCAAATTACTGGGTACGCACAGCTTGCAAACCAAAAATCTGTGCACTCCCTTATCATTCATTGTTTTGATCATTTCTGCCTCCCTATGAGCAGGTGTGCCTTGTAATGTGTTACCATGCTTTTTTACACCCTGGTGTTGAGTAACAATATTTTGTGATTGGCACAAAATCTGACAAAAATTTCAATTAACAGTCAACTGGTCTGTATTGTGTTAATCAAGTTTCCATTATTTTACGTATGTTTTATCAATATAGATCCAAAAAGGTCTGTAGTGTTATAGTGTTGCTTCCACTGAAATCCAACCACATTTGAAATGCTAATATCAGTACTTAATAACATTATAGGAATCTCCTCCAAAATTGTTTATGGTGTGTTGCCTTTCAAAATCAGGAATCTGATTACAGCTTTGTACTCCACTGGCACCATGGTCACACCTTATTGCACTTTCACACCTGAAACACAGAAACATTTATTAGTACGGGCCTACAAATTGAAGTGTACCACGTGTATGGATCCATGTTTCTACATGAGCACTTTCATCTCCTGCACTCATTGGAAGTGGGTCGGGACAAATCTTTAATGAATCCCCCTCTTACATATCAAGACAAAAGTATTTCCTGTTAGACTGAGTAGGCAGAAATACAGTTAAAAGTTAACATGATGAGCACCACAAAACTCGCCCCAGAAACAATCACAATATTCATTATTCATTATCTCCCAAGAGACACCAATACTGTGACTGTTTCACTCTAACGCATTCCTTTGATCTCCCAAATCCATCGAGTTCACTCAAATCACACAAGAGCAAAAGAAAAGAAGGGAGGTCACAAGGTCAGTGAAGAGGTCAGCAGGAGACAATCCCAAGAACACAGAGGCGTGAAAATCGGAAGTGATGTGTATGGGAGAAGATGCAAATACTCCTCCAAAACAGGGTTCAAGAACATAACAGGCACCTAAGAATGGTCGGAGGGTACACAGCAGAAACGTTAAAAATACAAACAACAAAGACGACAAAATTAATCAGAACAATAACTAGTATATATCTATATATATTTATCCACTGGTTTTTTTCTGACCAAATGCAATGCATATTTACAATACCTTCTACCAAACTGACCTCTTGTGAAAGCTTCAATGTACTTACTGTGATCTCACCCCAGCTGGCTGTTGCCAGAGCAACCTTAACCTGATACAAGGACCTATCATGAAGTCTACATTTTCATGAACGCAGTCAAGGTCTTATTGTCAGCACAAATAGATCCTGCTGCTACCATGTCAACTAACCCAGATTTGTCCGGCTCTTCCTTGACAGTAAATTCTATCACTTCTTTCACCTGTTTATCACTAACCTACAAACCACAAAATATCTATCACTGCACATGCTTCGCTTCTTATGCAAGTCAGGAGCCTTGTACCACATTTGATTGTTACAAACACACTCTCCCTTTCTCTCATTATTAGATGCTATGCCAAAAACCTCCTATCTTGAGTTTCCAAAATATCTGCTATCTTTAGATACAAAAGTTATTTGCATCCTTATGACGCAAAAAGATGTCTGGCATGTTATAGTGTCCAAACTTTGTTATGTAATAAAAAACGTTAATGACATTGACAAATGATTCATTAGTTGACCTTAAAGCTGCAATTTTCCATATCTAGCAGTGGTAAATTCTTTGAGCATCCTTAGAGATTTTGAGTGTAGAGGAAAGATATTTAGGCAAAGGTTATTTCTACAACATAGTTTCTTTACATAAGTAAGACCATTTGCAATAATCACTAGAGAATTCTTTTTTCTCTCCTCCCTTCATAAAAATCAATACAGTTGCATTCAGTGCATGAAGCGATTCAGTGCTTTCCTTACCTTTGTTCTAAACCAGGAAAAGATTGTCACCGATATAAATAAGACAATATAAATATAATATACTAACCCAGCATTACTCTCTGGGACTGAAGGTTTGGTAACCACTTGATTAAGAGGAAAATAATTGAAAAAAGGTTCATGGTAATTGTGCCTGAATTATAACTCTTCCAGAAAAAATATTTATTTTCTTTGTAGGAGAGATACACAATAAAAAAAACTTTTATCAGTTTCCTGTGATCCTTTTTCATACATTTTTAGTTTTCTATGGATGGAGAAGCTGGATTTAAAGTTCCACATTTTCCGTGAATTATAGTTTTTTAAAAGTTTTTTTATGTGTTAAACAGGCTTTGGTCATTTATAGGGTCTGAAAGTATGCAGTGTATTTGAAATTGACTTTCATAGTGTTTTCACCAATATTCGTCAATGAATGATGTAATTTCCATGGGTTTTTGTCTTACTTTGTTTCCCTACAACTTCAGATGGCCCCAAAAATGAAATCCAATGTCTTCATGAATTTCTAGATAAAAAGTTAGTCCTAATGAACCTATTTTGACATTTGTAGATTGGTCCATCTCGATTTGTATTGGGAACAAACAAACTGAAACGCATTCACAAATATATAATAGATTATAAAGATACATATTTTATATAATAAAACTTATCATATACAAGACAATATAAATAAGACAATGTGAATCCGTTTGTCAATTACACAATATGTATAAAAAAATCTACCCAAAGCGTACATGCTAGAAACATGAAATATAGCTGAAACTTTCAGCATAAACTATAAAGATTCTGAGGATGTATATCCCTATTAAAGTGTGTTGAGAATTTTGCAAATAGCTGACTGACTACATAAGTAGGTGGACCTTCACATAAGTCTGATGCAGCAGAACTTCCCAACCCAACTGCAACAAACAGTTTTTTCATGAGTCATCTGTGCAGAGTGTGGTCTGACATTATTGTGCAACAGGCGGATTTTGCATTATTGTGGGTGTTTTGCATTAGCTACACTTAACAACAAGTGTGCAGTAAATTTTGGCAGTGATGATATTGTTCAGATTGAGCAGTTCCCAGTAAACAATGTCTCATATATTCCATCAACAACAAAACATAACCTGATGCAATTCCAGCTTTGGCATGGCTGCAGCAGTGATATCCTCCCTCTAGTTTTGTTTATGTGTCATTTGTCATCATCTGTGATGATGGTTTTCAGTCACACATATGTGCACTTTAAAGACCAACACGCATCCAAACAGTGAATTCGGTTGATGTTTAACATTGAATGTGAAACCCGTTTTCTAAGTTTAGAGATGACTTTGTTGATTGCAGCCAAATGACTTAAGATAGTAGAATGGGTGTAGCAGGGCTCCAGACTAACTTTTTGTCCCGAAATACAATTTCAACCGTCCCGAAGGAAATGTGAACCATCCCGAAATCAAAATGTTGTTTCTTTATTTTGTTATTATCATCTATAGTTGTTAGTTGTTAGTAGCATAATAACACTGTTAAAATGCCAAGGAAATAAAAAATCATATTTATTTAAGCTCCAGTTCTCAGTCTTTGAACTGAGGCCTCTGTGCTCTGCATCCACCATTTGGTCACTGCTTTCACAGTTACATACATATAAACGTATATGTAACTGTATACCTTTTCCCTCTTTATATCACTCTCCCTCAGTTCAGTTTCTAATTTGCTTAAGCAACAGTTTTTTTTAAAAATCCCTTTTAAAAAAAAATTATTAAATCACTTCAGTCCCGATATCTGTTTGTCCTGAATACATTTTTACCATTAATTTTAAGCACTGGGGTGTAGTTAGATTGCTGCACCATTTCTCGACTGTAGATTGGTTTCAATGACATAGCGCAAATTAAACCTGATACAGCTCAAATGGTTGTCCACTTCAATGTTTATCTAGTGTCTCAAATCCCCACGCCGAACTTAGTGTGCCTCTTATAAGCAGTCATGTAGCTGATAATTCCATGTCCAAATACTGGTTTGATTTGGCGCATTTATTCAGCTGAAATAAGGTTTACTTTGAAATCATACAACAGACACATTCTCAACTGCTCGATACTGTGCAAGTGATGATTGTGACGAGTGATTTTCTATATATACTCTGAATTGAAAAGATTCCCGAACATTCGACACGTGATACTTGAACTTTCTCTAATATTTTTTACCAACCTAATTCAAACATCACACATCTTTACCTTTTTCTTTAGCCTCAGAAACCACTTGAATTCAGACAGAGCCGGCCCAAGGCATAAGTGAACTGCTTAGAGCCCCATGGCCATCAGAGTGCCGCCAAGAGCGATGGGGGCCCCTGGAGGTGTTGAAAGACCTCCAAGAGGCAGTGGGGGCCCTCCAAATCAAATTCTGCTTAGGGCCCCATAAAGGCTTGGGCTGGCCCTGAATTCAGCCGGATCGCTGATTAACTTTAAAGATTTGTCAACTGTGAATTCAAATTCTTTTCAGGTTAAATAAATAAGATTATCAAAATGTTTTGAAGCTTAATCGTATCAAAATACTCTAGATTCGTCAATGCTTCACGTTTAAGTTTTCAAGGAAATAAGATTATACTGTAGAATAGTCGAGAACAGCTATACTTGGCTGATAACTCAGACATTCTGCTGAACGTGTCAATCGTTTTTGCGGTTAATTGTAAAAAGATGTGGTGAAAACATCAGTCAAATAAGTGGCTTTCATAGTAGAGATGTAAGTGGTGGTGGGTTTTGTCAAGTATACATTATTCTGAAAGATGAAGCTAGTGTGTTAAAATGGAGAGGAAAGCTATCAATTATTTTCTGGTTGGAAACAACAGAATCAAATCTTTTGTCAGGACTTGGTGGGGAGCCCTATCACACACTCAATGAGAGAAAAAGGAGAGTAATTTGTATCCTTCTTATTTATCAGAAACCATCAACCAAAACTGTCAAAATAGGTTTCTTTAATTTTCAAGTCGGTCATGTATTATGTGTATATGCCACACCAGTGGAGCTAGAGGGCTGAAAATTTCAACATTTACTCCTTATTATGTCTAGAAAAAACGTTTGTTTTTGTTTTTTGAAAATTCCCCATAAGTAGGTTTTTAGGGGGGGATTCCATTTACAATGTAAGTTTATGCTAAATTGATCCCTAATTAGTGCCCGCTTTTTTTTTTTTTAAATTTGGACTTTTTAGTGATCTAACAAAAGGTGAGAGAAGTAACTTTTTTTTAATTGATCACCCCCAACATGGCATGCTGCCAAAAAATGTTGGTAACATGATGGTTTCTATTGTGTGACTAAGCAAACCGTTTATTTATTTATTTTTGTTCTTAAGTTTAAGATGAATTTCACGTGATGATTTTCCAGTTTATTTCGTACAATAACCTTTTTTTCCAACAACAGACTTTAAGCCAATGATTCTGAAGTGGGGTGCATGCCCTACAAGGGGGCCCCATTTAAAATGGGTTGGAATTTAGGTGTGATGAGCAGAAAGCTTTCTGTGGCTCAAAACTGAGTTGTACTAAAGCTTTAAAGATATTTTCTTTAATTTAAAACTCTAAATTTTGGTAGATTTTTTAATTTAAATTATATTATTATACCTTTTTTCAACACCAAATCTGAAGCTGCTGAGATGAGGCAGGGAGCTAAAAGGTCAGGAACCACTGCTCTAAACTAACATTGAGAATAATAATTTCTTGAAATGATATACAGTACCAATAATATGTTCATGTTATTAAAATATTAAGAGAATCTTTTTTTAATTTTATTTATTAATTTATTCATTTTGGTTATTAGATAGTTACATAGAAACCATTTGAAAGAGTTCCATGGAAGTCCTATAAATGTTGATTTGAAGGTCTCATTGAATATTCTCGGTAGAAATTCCAAAGGACCAAACACATAAAGAAAAATACTTTTTGTAATGACAAGGAGGGAGGCTCCATTAAAATGAAACCATTAGTGGTTTCTATTGTCTAAAGAGTTCGTTGTGCTCTGTTGGTGTAGTCCTAATTGTTTGGACGGATGCCAAGGACAGGCGAGACAAAACAAAAGCTATGCCGGCAAAGAGAAAAATGGAGAAGACGAGAAAAGTAGAGAAGTACAAGAAGCCATTCAGGTCATTGTGTGTGTGTGTCTGTGTGTCTATAACGCCAACACTTGACAGTGTTCAGATATCAGAAGAAAGGAAAAGGAGGGTGAAAAAAGTAAGCTTAGAAGGATACATCTGGGCTTATCAAATGCTTGCTTTGCCCTTCCTTTCCCACAAAACCCATTCGTATTGTTAGCTCTGATTTCGTCAGAAAAAAAAAACGCCCAAATCCCTTAAAGTTCATAAACAGTGAAGACACAAAAAGCCCGCCATTTAATTTCTTTAAAAAGAAAATTTTTCTATCGTACCAGAGCTGGTAAACTTAAAGGATGTCTCCTTCTCTATTACTAGCCTGTTTTTTTTTATCTGGCACGATATAGCCTTTTTATCTTGTCCCCCACCCTCATTCTCTAGCAGCCCAGAAAGTAATAATTTATAACAGTCAAGTGTTCTGGCAGATTGCCTGACCAACGGCTAGAGTCAGACAGGCATGCCCGGCATGCTAGTCTCATTTATTCGTCGGAATTCTGGACATAATGTCGGATCTCTTTAGTCAGCCAGCAATATGGCTATATTTACAGCAAGTTAGCAGAGAATGGGAAGGCGGCCAGCAAGAACAGGAGCAATAAAATGCTGGCAGTGTCTGTTAGTGTTAGACAGGAGGCCTTAGTTGGCCGATATTGATTTTGCAGTTTTGTTGTGCTCATCTAGAGGAACGGGGAGGAAAGGAAGATGCTTGTGACGTAAATGGAAGTGCTGGGCTGACTCTTATATTCTGCCAATGTCTAGCTGTGTGTTTGTATGTATGAAGTTTCAATTGGTGCTTGACTTGAGTAAATTGTTAGCACAAGAAACAGTGTTTTTACTCTTTCTCTTCTTGGACTTTTTTTAGTGATCACTGACCCAACAAAAGGCGAGAGAAGTAACTTGATCACACTTTTTTCCAATTTTTTTAATTGTTGGTCAAGTGATGGTTTCTATTAAGTGACTAGCCAGTTTTTCTTTTAGTTGTGCCTTTTTAATTGATCACACCCAAACGACATGCTGCCAAAAGACATTGGTCGCATGACGGTTTCTATTGAGTGACTAACCAGACCTGTTTCTTTTTAGGAGTTAATAGGGTGTTAACTTTGATTGGTTAGGTAAACATAACTGTTTTAAAATATTTTGATCAAACCACTTTAACAGTAAGTGGTATACAATGGTATACAACATTAGTTTTCTTGGAAGATTAGCGTCTGATGCAAGATGTTGAAAAAATAAATTGGGATTAAAATCTAGTTCACTCATTCAGAAAATATAGCCTTTAAATTTGTAATATATTGAATTTTACGTCACCTAGAGTTCCAACCCGTTTATAAATCTGATGCATGGTATTTTATTAAAAATCCAATATTTTAATGTTTGTAAAAAGAAATAGAAAAATCTGTTGATTTTGTGACCTTTAATAAATTGTCAAGTTGGCACATGCATACTGTCACAAAAAGTTATTGCGCATAGCGGAAGAACGAGAAAAAGCAGTACAGTCATATGTCAACTTACACCCGACAGACCTATGCTCGTTCCCATAAGATCTTAAAACCCGCTAACTGCGGATGACAGAAATTTCCATCTTGTTATTTTTGCTTGCTAAAAAGAACACTGTATACGTCATGTTTGTTTCAAGTTCTCCAGACAGGGAAGGCGAGAAGGAGAAGTTAAAAGAGCAGACACTTTGCTCAGGTGAGCTAATGACTTAGTGAAAGAAATGTAATGGATGACATTTGTTCCTTTCTCATCAGAATTTAAAAAATTACATTATTTGTTACATATACATCTTCCATGTATATGTAACAAATAATGTAATTTTTTAAATTCTTCAAAAGTCAGGAATTTCAGCTGCCATCATTTTCTCTACGTGAAAAAACGTGAAACTGTAATGATGAGAGAGAGCTGAAGGCTGAGAGAGAGGGGGTAGGACGCCTGTATGGTGTTGTCAAATTGGCAGTTTTACAGGTAACATATAGTGCCATGTGCTGCTTTTTCTTGTTTTTCAGCCACATGCATTAATTCTTTTCCTATTACTATTACAGCCATAAATGAGATGGTGAAAGTACCATGTTTTTTCTTATGGCTTTTTTACACTGTGGCATTTGTTTTAAGACAAATTTTAGCAATTTTCAACGACAATCTAGTCATTGTCACTATATTATTTACGTGTGTTGACAACATCCTCTTTTTTTAATGTTCTGATGGCAACCCTATTGAATCAAGATATTTATAACAAACAGGAGTGGAGAGTTTACCAGCAGGGCTGAATAGCTGTCCCCACTTCTCAGCGGGTTTTACCTTCATTCAACCCAACCCATAATAGTTAGTAGTAGTTGAGGAATATAGCATTCCAGAGAAATTCATTTACTTAGCTGTTTACTGTACACTAAACAGAAAGAATTAATGTTGTTGCCCTAAGGAATCATTTTTTTAAATGTCATTTAACAAACACATCTGAAATTGACTCAAAACTGAATAAAAGGCAATAAATTAGAAAGATTTATAGTGAAACTTATGAGATGCAATCTCTTTGTCCTAAATAAATCAGGTTTTATAGCAAGTCAGCCCCCAAATAGTCATGCATTGTCAACCAAGCTTTCTTTAAGTCTGGGGTCGGCCAGATCCGGCCCTCAAAGGGATTTCGAATGGCTCGCAAGAAATATTGGGATACTATGCTTACATTTTATGTTTTAAAGATTCTATGTGTCTTTTTAATAGATTCAAAAGATACCTTGATTGAAATAAATTGCGACTAAATTGAGTTCTTTGATTATTAATTGGCATTCTTGGTTAAGCACAAATGATTTCCTAGCATACCTTATTCATTGATTTGAGGCAAAATATTAGATGTATTTGAATGGATAATTTCCATAGTTCAAGCTTTTTATGGCAATTGTCTGGCCTATCGGCTACTCATTAATACACAACCCGGCCCGCAGAGGCAAAAACGATGCCGACCCCTGCTTTAAGTAGATTCTTAGTCTTTAATCATATACCCAAGGTTTTGATTATGAATATAAATATAGTTTTATGGTATTCCCCACTTTTGTCAATAAGATTACTAGTATTCCCCCATTCCATTTAAGTTGCAACAAAGAATAATTTCAAATAATTATTTTATTTTGTGTATAATTAGACTGCTTTGTAATAAGAATATTTCTATAAGTTTTTCTTAAAAAATACCCTTCTCATAAGAAAATTCATTCAAAATTGAATTCATCCCAAAATTTTTATTGAAATTAGTCTATTAGTATATTTTTGGTGAAATTTTGAAATCTGTGTAAAAATTGGCTGAATTTTCCCAATGCAAATTCTCATGGTTTACCAACTTTTATTTTTACCTAATAGTCTTATTCTCTCTTTAGACTACCTAAATTCCCCCCTTGGGGGGAATCCCCCCCCACCCTCCGGTTGGGAACCACAGGCATATCCAATCCTATATAATGATCATGTTGTCCCCAAACAGATGTTCTAAGTTTCTGATAGTTTTAACCCCTTACCAGATCAATTTTTTCTACCCAACGATTCATTTTAGAACATATTTTTTTGTTTTATAAATTAAGAGCATGTAATATAGGAATCATCAAAATATTTATTTTTTTCTTTTACTCAATTGTTTTTGCTTAAAAAACATACCCTCTGGATTAAAAACGAGATAACTCATGTACCAAAAGTATATACTGTATACAGCCTATGAAAAACCTCTAAATACACAGGGAAAGCATCCATAATTTGACAGATTTCATCGCTAAAGCTGTTGCATAAAAACATGTATATATACAATATAAAATCCCATGTGGATCCCATGCACCGCTTCTGCTCTTGGGAAAGGTGCCACACCTGTCAGTCTTTGTCAGAATGCCAGGAATTTGAAAGCTTTGGAAAGGGAACTATTCACAAAGTCTTTCAGCTTCCATTGTATTGATACACAAAAAAATAATACAGATAATCGTCCACTTTTCGAAAGTTCACTTTACGCCACTTTTTCACTTTTATGAAAAAAAAGTGCAAATAGCATTCAGCGCCGCATTTGTTTTTTTGCAAGCCACTATAGAGGCAGTGTGCACCCTCTTCCTCTCTATCCTACAGCTTAGTATCCTGTACCCCCTACCCCACCAACCTCCGGCGACCCAGCCTAACCTACCATCATCACCATTTTGGGGTTGGGAACGCTCAAAAACTTTTCCATATGAATTAAAGGTAATTACTTTTTGGCTTACGAAAATGCTCTACTTTTGGATAGCAGGGAAAACCTGTAATTATTAAACTTCTGTGGATTTGACATATTTTGGAGAGAGAGGGAGTGAACTAGACAGATTTGGAATTGTGTGATTGGATATGCAGATCATTAGCCATATCCTAATTATGTTATGCGTGCACTTTTAGCTAACCCTTAGTTTCTACCCTAAGCTTTCCCATATTTGGGAATAAAGTTCAATAAAGCTTCACCAAAAATCACCATGAGATGCTAATTGTCTTATCCCAGTGATTATCATTGTCCTTAATCACATCTGTGGCTTGACTAATCAAAGTTTGGCTGCTCTGAGAAGCTGGATTTATTGGATTATTTAAATCAATTTTTTCTCACTTTGGGCAGAAGATGAATTCACCAAGGAGAATTAATCACCTTTCAATGAAGCCCTGAAAAGAGAGAGAAAGAAAGAGATTGCTATCACTCCCAGCTCTCAAGATAAGAAATAACAGTTTCATTTCATTAACTTTCTTTAACTTGAAGACCAAAGATGGATGCTGTTGTAACATGAAGATATTAGAGATTGGAGATTTGGACCTTCCTTTTTAAGAATAATCCTAAAAAGGAGCAATATGAAAACTGCTCTTAATATGTGGGCTGTTATTATTAATTAATTGTTTATGTAACGCATGATATCACTGGTAGAATTTATTAAACAAATACATCAAAACTTTCATTCATGCTAATGATTATGTATAAATAGTAAGGAGATGCTAAAATTTCTATAGTACATTTAGTGTGTAAACAGATATAGCTAATATAATATTAATAATTAAAACAATTTTACCCTTGAGTATTTATCTGTGCTCTACAAGAAAACATATACAAAATATTAACCCAGAGTTCCCCAATAATACCTCATAATATTACAAGGCATTGTTGGTTTTCTATCACAGTGCGGGAGTGCACAGTTTTGGAGCTTCTTACTAATGCAGTTAAATGAATATAAAAATATGCATAAAAAAAATAAATCAATAAATATTTATCATTTATAGTTTAATGATTTTTATATGTATATCACATTGGGCACTTTTTTGTGGAGAGCAATGATTTTTCTCCAGCAGGAGACCCTTATTTTAATTTCCTTCCTTATTTGTCATAAAAGTTACGAACATTATTTTATGATAAAATATCATTTGGTTGTAAAGAATCACCATTCATCGGGTGGTACTTTTTATCCCTCCCACTCCCTGTCATTCCCAGCCACTTCTTAATAATACTAGTTCTCAAACATAAACAAACTCTGTGCCATTCCCTGCCACTTGTTAATACTATTAGTTCTCAAACATAAACAAACTCCCTGCCATACGTTTCATTAACGTTTGAGAACTAGCAGTATTAAGAAGTGGCAGGGATAGTTTTTGCATTGAAATATTTCTAATGTGTGGCGGAGATAGTTATTGCGTCAAAATATATAATTAACATGCGGCAGGGATAGTTTTTGCATCAAAATATTTCATTAACATGTGGCAGGAAGTGGCAGGGATACTGCTGCCATTCATCTACTTGACTGATCAGTACTGAAACCACAGAAATAGAAAATATTTCAGGCTCATTTTCAGCTGTTAAAATTATTCTAAAAAAAAGCCTTCAAAGATTATGAGAAACTGAAAAATATAAAGTAAATATATTGTACTATATTCAACAATGTGGCTTGACTAAAGAGGGTTATGGCTAGCAATTTCAAAGGACACGTCTCTCATATTCTGTAACATGACTGACTAAATACACACTACCAAGTGTTGATGTGGATATGGCCAGGGAATGCATTTATAATAGTAAAGCATTCACAGAGAATTTGTGTGCAAGGTCCTTCTTCCCTGCCCTTTTGGATGCCCAGAACTTAGGCATGAGGGGCACTGCAACCCACACCATTGGAAGTGGTCGGGAGATTTGAAATAATTTCAAGTTGAAACCTTGTTGCTTGTTCAACCCAGATGATTTGAAATAAGGAAATCTTGTCTCTTATTTGACCTCTCTCTCTCCATTCTACATCTAACATCCTAAATAAAGTGATGGCTATCAACCACAGGAATGAGAGTTGTGTTGTTCTAGTACTAACACAAGACAGAAGAATGCCAGCCATTGCACAACCTGTTTATATCACATTTGGTGCATGACTATTAAAACAGGTTTATTATAATATGTTTCTTTTTTTCTGAGATTTTCCACATTTTAAAGAAATAATATTTGTATTATTACATTTGATACAAACTAAATAACTAGTGACTTCATGGTTGCTCCATTTTATCTATTTAGTTTATTTCTCAACCTGAACATAAGAACAAACAAGCATTCCAAGGGAAATTATGAATCACCGCCACCTATATATGCTTCTTTTTACCTTATAAATTAAGCAGTGGTGGTGGTAAAATTAAGTTACCTTGAAGAAAATACTACCAATATGGTTTGAAACATAAATTCATGATTTAAAAAGAAAAAAGCACAAACGCTGCCGGACACAAACTAAGGGACCAATTTAGCATAAACTTACATTGTAAATTGTCCCCCCCCCAAAAAAAAATAAAAAAATTAATAATAAAAAAAACAAACAAGAACTTTGTCTATGCTGACTTCTATTTATTTATTTCATTATTTGTTTATAGATAATATTTTTATCTTGTGTAACAGTTCTTGCCCCTTGCTAGTAGATAGCAAGAGACTCACAGTGCCCAGTATCAAGACTGTTATCTTTTATATCCTTTGTCCATTTTAATACGGTTTTCTCAAGACCTTGACCCTAGGCTACACATAAGAAGCCTGATGTTAAAATTTCTGTTATTGATCTTATGACATTCCAAGGGAAATTATGAATCACCACGACCCATATATGCTGTGTTGGGAGGGTTCAATTAAAAAGTTGGGCGGTAATCACTAAATAAAATGTCTGAATTTTCAAAAAACAAGCGGGCACAAACTAGTGACCAATTTAACATAAGCTTACATTGAAAATTGAACCCCCCCACTAAAACCCCTTTTTGGAGGGGAATTTTCAAAAAACAAAACAAAACATGTTCCCTACTTGTTGAGGGGAGTGTGTGTACAGAATTTCAAGTTTCTACTATGAATGGTTAGGGCTGGGCGAAGTCCAGATGGATGGATAGATAAAATTGACCCCACCCGCAAAAACAAATATAGGGGGAATTTTGAAAAAACATTTTCCCTACACATTGAGGAGAGTGTGTAGGGAAAATTTCAAGTTCTACTATGAACAGTTAAGGCTGGGCGAAGTCCGGATACATAGATAGATATAAATGTGTGAATACATGAATAACCTAAACCTTTGGTAGCGGTGATTAAAAATATTATTTGAAGAAAGTATTATACATATGTAGGTACATCAATAAGTCCATAATCTGATGATGAAAAAAAAAATTACTTTACACAACAAATATTTGTTTTTCAACATAATCTCCATAGATCACATACATCAAACATTATACAGTAAACATTTCAGATCAAAATTCAACTAAGAATTGTGTCAGGCTCTGGAAATATTGATCCACTCTTGTATATATAATAAATATCTATGATATATATTTTAAATATATTAGAAACCGTCAACCAAAACTGTCACCAAAATAGATTCCTTCAGTTTTCAAGTTGGTCCGGCTGGTTGGCTGGCTGTGTATGTATCATGTGTACAGGCCGCACCAACAGAGCTAGAGGGCTGAAATTTTCAACATCTACTCCTTATTATGTCTACAAAAAACATTTCGGTTTTTTTAAACTTCCTCCTTAAATAGGTTTTTAGTGGGGGGTTAAATTTGCAATGGAAGTTTTTGCTAAATTGATCCCTTAGTTTTTGTCCAGCCGCATTCACATTTGTTTTTTTGGAATTCAGACTTTCTTAGTGATCACTACACAACAAAAGGTGAGAGAAGTAACTTGTCCATTGATCACCCCCAACACAGCATGCTGCCAAAAGACATTGGTCACATGACGGTTTCTATTGAGTGACTAACCAGACCTGTCTTATTATATATTATCATATATAATACAGTTATACCTCTTTAATATACAACCTTGGGACCTGGCCATTGCTGGACCACAGAAAATGCAGGAAAATAGAAATCAATTTTCATACTATTATGTAATAAATTTTTAGATGTTTATCGACTTTTAACGATTTTTCTAATAGTGTGGAAAATAGAACAATATACTTGTAAATATAATTTATATAATATAAATCATATTATAATAAATGAAAATTATTTGTGTTTGCTTATGTTTTTATTTGGTTGTATTAAAGATAATTTATGAGATTCAGAAAGAAATTAAAAAATACATGTCTAATTTTATGCTAAAATAAATGTTGAAAGTTGTTGAATTTAGAGTTCTTCGATTCGGTTTCAAACCACGGTTAGATTTTTACACATTCATTTTATCAAGTCAGTTTACAAACCGCTAAATTACAGTTCAAACCACGGTTTGAAACTGAATCGAAGAAATATCTTGGCAGATTGACAAACTAATGGCAGCAGATTCAAATTGTGATAGACCATAGGAGTTACAAGACTACAGAATGCTGGATTCTAATAAATTAATATAAATGTATATTAGCATATATTAATATATATGATAATGCTTTGTAGATAATCTTAATAACCACTGAAATATTAGCAAAATTAACTATGACTTTTGTTGATTGAATATTGATTATTTGCAAGTGTGTTTTTTTTTTATAGATTTACCATTATCTTTAATGTCTTAAAATTGTCTGCTGGACAAGGTTTTTAAACGCAGCTATTTCCAGCCTATCTAAAGCAATTCTCTGCATGTTGAAGGGAATATGTATGCTTATAAAATCCCACATTTTCTACTGTTTTTAACTCTTTAGATGGCCAGACAATTGTATCAGGACTTTATAACAGGTTTGATTATTAATACATGATTGCTTTAGTATCACTGGTATGGTAGTAAAAATATCAGGTTGAAAAAAGATTTAGATTAGTCAACAGATTTGAATGAAATCAGTAAAAAAAAAACAGAAATGAATTAATAAATAAATAGATAAAAGAGGCTTTCTGTTTTCTAATTTTCTTTTGGTTAAAGATGCCACACTGAAAGCCTGCTGTAAATATTTAAAGAGATGAGAGAAAAAAATGGAGGGGAACTGGGTTTGAAAAATGCAAAGAAGCAGCAGACATTGCTGAGCTTATGAATGTTGTTGGTTATTATTCTCTCCAAAATGGAGGCAAGTGTCAGGCTCAAAATTTAAATTTGAAAATCTTCCAAGAAAAGGTTATTGTGGAGAGATTCTGGAAAATCAATATAAAGGAATTCTCAAGTAATTTAAATAATACTTTATGCCTTGTCGCGTCCCTCTCATTTCCCACTGTATAGTCAGAATGATTGAAATACAGTGTGGAATCTTTTAAAAAATTCAGTAAGCTGCTTTTAGCTATTATCATTTTCTTTTGTTTCCTCAGAAAATAATAAAAAAATATTTGATGAAGAATTAAACATGTAGCAGTAGAAGTAGTGGTAATAATAATAGTTATTATTATAATCATGTAGTAGTTGTAATATTAGGTTGTTACATATGAAATGTCTTTTTTAGTAGTAAGATGAGGGATGATATAAACAACAAAAGCAGTAAATATTTAATCAAAATATGACCCATTTGAAGCAATAACATTTTTCTAACGATCCTCTAATGATAATATGCCATCTTTCTAAAATTATTTTGGTTTAGTGTTCACAATTATGGCTTCCCTATTATTGAATATTTAATTACGGATATGAAGTTCAAAATGTTTGAAAAAATAATAATATTGTCATGGAGCATTTCATTCAGTTGAAGTAGGACCCACTATTCCAAATTGTCAACCTTTCCTATTGCCTTGGGAAGCTGTGATAGGGTCACTGTTGAAGTCCTCAAGTCAATAGTCCAAACAACACTTGGAGCATACAGTTATAGCTTTTTATATATTATTCCCAAAAGTGTACAAAAGATTCATTGAAAAGAACAAATTATTGAGAAATTATAATTATAAAAAAGATATCTTAAATTCTTGAAAAATGCACTTTTGTTGTAAATGTTACAAAAATTCAATTCATGTCTTCTGTAAACACAATACCTCATAGATTGATCAGAATCTGCTAGAAATAATAAAAAAATAAAAAGAAAAGATCCACTCTCTTTTTTTCCTCCGACAGTGTTAACAAGTTTATGGTAGTACTGATAATAGAGATAAGTTAAAAATGGTTTGTGTTTTAAGGGAGGGGGTGATCCGAGAAAAGAATAGAGATTCTCTATGTCTTCTGTTTGTCATTAGTCTTTTTGTTGCTGCTTTCCTCAGCCAAAGATGGAAAACTACTGACAGTGCCTCCTCCTTCAATGCCTACAAAGCAAAGTATTGATTTTTGATCTTGTTACCTGTCTTGGCCATTTCACTTCAGAAGCCAGTGTTATTCTTGTACCTTTCAAGCTGTTAGCCTTTAGAACAATATGGAATGTTTCTTTAAACAATAATTGTCCCATTTTGTAGCAAGTATAAGTTGGAATGGAGCTGTTCAGGGCCACAGGAGTAGATATAACGTGTCGAAATATATCTTACTGTGCTGTGGATGGTGTAAATAAACATTGAAACATTAACCAAATTAACCACTCATCTTAAAATTGACTAGATAAGAGACATGTTTCTGAGAATAAAGTCAGTTTTTGGTTGAGGGATTAAAAATAGAATGTCTACTGTAGAACAGAAATGGAGACTTGCACAGCATCATCCTCAGTCTACTTTTCTTTCTTTTTATGACATGCCATTGACAATGGGACATGATTTCCAATATTCCTTTTGTACTTACTATACATGAATGTGTGTGTGAGAGAAAGAGAAAGAGAGATATACAAGGGTGAATCAGTAAGTATGCAGCCTGACATTTTGATCAGAAATGTTCACTGTATAATGTTCGATCTATGTGATTAATATTCATCACTGAATTAAGTGCATTGACTAGTTAAGGAGATTAAGGTGAAAAATAAACATTTGTTGTTTAAAATAAATGCTTCTTTAATAATTAGGCTATGGATTTATTGATTTACCTAGGTATATATTTATACACACATATGAAAACTTGCTCAATCAGCATGTTACCTCTTTTCTCTTACATGTCAAGTAAATTCTTTAATTTACAGAGATGATAACACGTTATTAAATAGGTGAAAGGGTGATAATCTATAAATAAATAGATAAATAATGGCAAATCATATATATATATATTAAGAGCCATGTATGGCACACCTATAGTATAAATAGCAGCCATCAGCCCCTTTCCCTTCCCACCCTCTTATTAAATCTAACTTTCTTTTCTCACTTCTCCTTCCTATCATGTCTTTCACGCTTATGGTATCAGTAGCAGTCATCAGCCAAGCCTGTTGTTCGACACTTATGATAACCATCAGTGAAGCAAGGGGTCATGGATTAGTATTAACAAAAATTAGAGTTATTAATGAAAACATTCCAGAGAAGATAAGGGAAGAGTCGCAGATAAACCAATCAGCTTCAAGGTTCCTCCCTTCATCTGAAGACTTTGACCAATCATTTTCTTGTATATCGATTGTTGGCCAATCAGAACATGAGCTAAAACTTTCAGGTGACTAGTACAAAATATTTACAGAAACCTAATAGAACATTTTATTT
>VCCN01005098.1:4330099-4352994 GCA_006491835.1 Architeuthis dux | reverse complement strand
TCATAGAAATGAAGAGCTTTATAGACTATATATATACATATGGGTAATTCTGTGTCAAGTGGACCAGTGGTCCCCACTCGGCCATCTCAGATTTTGCTCTAACTTTGCTCACATGTTCATTTGGGTTTGAAATGAACTCCCTTAAAGTTTTAGCTCAATATCTTTACTCGTTCAGTCACTATGGATTTAAGAACAAGGACTACTTTGTTCGAAGTGACGACGACCAAATTATTTTTTCCATTTTCAACTAGCAACAATTCCACAACAGGAACTTCTACTGCCCTAAAAATTTTGTTCTCCGGATCAACTTTATATGTAGATTTTGAAAATGTTATCAGCCTAGCTCTAGAAAGCATCATTTTTTCAGAAAAAGATGTCAAAGTGGGCTCCAAGTTTCATTGGTATTTCTGAGAAGGCATTTTTAAATAATCATTACTCAGGACATAGCCAACTTTGTGTGCTCTGTCTGGCAAGGAACAAAGTGATGTCAATGCACTATAAAATGTTACAATTTGGATCTTTCTAGCTTTTCTAGATCCTGCGATATAAGGTCTCAAAAATGGCCCGAATTAAAAAATGACAAAAATGCACAAATGTACATGTGGAACAATCTGCACAATTTTCTACCAAGAACCACTGAAAAGAGCAATGTTAAAAATACTTGGGGCTATATTTTCAAGTTGGTGTCTTGATTCTTTCATGTCCTAATCAGTGGTTGAAATGGTGGGGGGTATGTGGGGATACAGCATATACCTACATCTCAATTTCCAGGTTTTTTGTATGTTCAATGTCTGTTAATGGTGTATTTACTTCCTGGTTTGACCATTTTTTTAATGAAATTCGACTGGACTATAAAGCTATTATTCATTCCCTTTGCAGTATAACAGTAGGCTTTAGTGATTGGAGTGTGTCAGCACATAAGAAGAATTGTGAAATCTGAAACTTGCTTTTTATCGGTCACTTTAATTTAATTAAAGTGGTTATAAGCTTTTCTTTAAATAAGAAGTGAGAACATTTTAAGAAAATTCTGTACTATTTTCAGCAATATTACAAAGTTGTACCCAAAATGGCTTCTTCAAAGTAAGAAAAAAATTGATAAAAAATGAGGTTCTTTATTTCTTGGTGGAATGATTTCGTGAGATGTGTGAAATGTCTGGCAAGACACGGGAAATGCTGGGTAAATTGACAGACTGACTAATGTGTTCGAATACACCAAACTTTTGGGTAACACCTCATATATGATACCCATAGATGAAGAAAGATATCTGCCGTATGAAGAAAAAAAAAATACTTTTAAGATATCAAGAATGCTGCAATATGGCACAAGTTCACACACCAAAAATTCAAATGAGTCTCAAAATTAATAGGTAAAGTTTATAGATACCTCTTAATATTGTCTATTATAAAACAGAAATCTACAGACTGGGTTTTTTAAAGAAAATGAATGCTTTAATCTTTGGTCTATAAGTAAAAGCTCTTTCACCTGATGTGGGATTTTTAACTTCCTGAATTTATTACTTTAACTAGCTGAAATACTGTTTATGTCGGGTAAAATATTTAAGGAGTAAAAAGAACAAACTAAAGCTTTCAGACTTGTAAAAAAAAAGGGTTTACTGTCACTTTTGACCCCTTAAAGGACAGAAAAAGTCTCCCTTTACTATTGACCCCTTAAAGGAGAAAAAAAGTTTCCTTCCACTTTTAAACCCCTTGAGGGGGAAAAAGTCTCCCTTCACTTTTGATCCCTTAGAGGCAGGGAAAGTTTCCTTTCACTTTTGATCCCTTGAAGGGGGGAAAATATCCCTTTACTATTGACCTCTTAAAGGACAGAAAAAGTTTCCCTTTAATTTGACCCCTTAAAGGGGAGAGCGTCTCCCTTCACATTGACCCCTGAAAAGAAGTAAAAAGTTTCCATTCACTTTTGACCCTTAAAGAATTATATATAAACATATAAAATAAGAATATATGTATATTGAACGGGAAGTAAGGTTCCACTATAGCATTATAGTTATATTGTAAATAGAACCACCCCTCTAAAAGCCTTAAAAAAGATTTTTTTTTCTCAAAACTTTTTAATTCAAAACTTTCTCCTAGGTCCATTGAGCATGCCAAATTTGGTTTGGCTGTGTCCATGTTTAGGTTGTTTCTATAGTGTGACAGACAGACACATACAGGCAGATGGTGTGCTACCTCTCACTATATATATACAGATGTGTAAAAATCGATAATTAAATTCATGAAAAGAAAGGGTCAATAGATAAATGGTTATTTTCAATACACATTTGCAAAGAGCAGCTACAAATGGCATTATCATTATTATATACACTATACAGTATTATTGTACACTATTATACTACTTGTTAATACCCGTGAAAAAATTCATGGATATATTTGAATTTCTATGAAACGATTTCTTAAGAAAAAAAATAGTGAATTTGTTTCAGTTGGTCAAATCAAAAAGGGACACATTTTGCCTCGACACCGGTGACGTCACTGAAACATCAGCAGTGTTACCAAGATAAACAAAGTCACTAAAATTTTCAAAGTTACTTACATTTGATAAAAAATAGAAAAAGAAGGTTGTTTTTGTTTTTTAAACTAACAAATTTTTTAGGTTACTTTCTCCACGAAAAATAAAAATTATTTTTGTGCTTTCAATCCAACTATTCTTCATGAAACTAGGTTTTGGCTTTTATAGCAATATTTATCTTGGTAACACTGCTGACGTTTCAGTGACGTCACCGATGTCAAGGCAAAATGTGTCCCTTTTTGATTCAACAATTTTCAGGGTGCCTGATCCAAACTTCATCCATCCATTGTTTCAAACAGTGGGTAGGAAGTACTTTTATCAACAAAATAATTTTTCCCCTGGAGTGGAAAAGTCCAGTGTTACGGGCAGAAAAATAAAACAGTCATACTGCTCATTATATAAGTTTAACTTAGCATGAGTTGGTATCAGACCATCAATAGTGGGAGATCTGATGAGAATTGAACTCATAAACAAAGGCCAGCAAGATTTGCTTGCTGATCATTGCTATACGTCTGTCCTTTTTATAGAAAAAATACTGAATTCGTTTACTGGGAATAGTGTGTAGTTTGAAACAGTAGACAGGAAGTATTTTTTTTAGCAAAACTTTAAAACGGTGGAATAGTGTTACGACCGGCGAACCAAGAAAATCACACTGTTCATTATTAGAGTAGATATTATACAAGCGACCTCACAAGGACAAATTAACTAGAGGAAGAATTAACCAATGCAAGATATCCTCTAGCGCAGACAGCAGAATCAGAAAAATATACAAAATTCTCAGAAAGTTACCAACTACAACAGACACCTGAAGAAGACCAAAGGATACAATGGCCAAAATGTTGTGACTATAACAACCATGATAGGGACACTAATCCAAGTAAATTAGTGTATAATACAAATGGCATTATGACACCACAAATCTCCCTGAAATACACACAAAGTAGCACTATTTTCTTCCTAAAAACAAAATGTGAAGTTGTAATTTTGAGAAACATTATCCAGATTCATTAAAATGTCAAGAAATGGAAAAGAATGTATCATTGAGAATTTTACAAGTATACAATTGTATCATGGGCATCTGCTGCCACTTTTACAGGGGTGGGGGGGGCAATAGTTATTTGGAATATATCTTATAGGCAACCCTGTTACATGATAGGCATTCCACCCGCCATTTATAATGTAGGCAAATACAACCCACTGTACGATTCACATTTCAGATGGATCACTTAACAGTTGATGGAGACACATGACCTGACCCCAGGGTGACACAATGCGAATAATAATACAATCTTTTGTTGTGGAAACATTAAGTTGGGGTTACATGAAACAATTGTACTGCAAGGTTCCAACTTTCCAAACCCCTTGCCCTCGGTGAGAAGGCCTGGTCCGGGAGGGGGGCAAATGCCCCGTTTGCCCCCGCCCCCAGCGGACGCCATGAAGAGTATCACTACAGATGACAATGAACTTAGTATATGTAAAAACACCAGTTCACTGACTGAACAGAACAAACCGATGCAATTCGCCTGCTTTCCATGGTTAAAGAAGTGACTTAGTATTGCACACACAGGGAGCGGGGGGGGGGACAAACTAATTTAAAGATAATCGAAAATTGAGAAACTGAAAAAGTATTGAGTGGAAAAGGAAATTTTAAAAGTGAATGAAAAGAAAAAGCGAAACTAAATATTTTTTTAAAAAACGAGTTTCGGCGTGGCTGAAGAAAAAATCTGAAATATTAAAAATGAAAATTTAAAAGTGAAAAAGAAGAAATGAAGAGAAGGTGAAGTAGGCGATGGAGAAGAAAACGAAGATGGGAAAAGTAGGAGGAGGAGAGGGGGAGAAGGAGAAAAGGGAGGGGAAAGAAAGAAAAGAAGTAGGAGGAGAAGAAGGTGAGGACGGGGGAAAGAGGAAGAAAAAAAGAGAAGAAAAAGAAAGAGGGGATGAGGAGGAGAAGGAGACGGCGAAAAGAAGAAGAAAGGGGAGGAGGAGAAGAGTGACACGTGTAAATGTGTTTGTATAGTACAGAAAGACTCGAAATGGCAATTTTATCAATAGGAATAACCCGCGTCTTTGATTTGTGTGCGTGAATGTCGGCTGTCTGTTTTCAGCTTTGCTCGTCTCTTCTTACCTTCCCTTTCTTCCATGCTTGTTCGAGAGTCGAGAAAGAAAACTTATTTCAAACCAAAACTAAACATGTGATTTCTAGTTTCTGTTTTGTTAGCGTATTTCATTAAAAAGAAAGAAATTAAAAAATCAAAATAAAACAAAATATGTGTATATTATGTATGCTAGTGAAATAAAAATAATCGCTTTTAAGAAATCCCTCTCACCAGCTGACACGTGGTTGTGGTTGCGTCATGAAACACTGAACTTAATCTTTATCAGTGTTTACGAATTTAGATAGTAAAGAAAAGAAAACTGATCTTTATGAATATCTATTCATAAATCTGAAATTTAGAAGAAAGAAAGAAACTGCTTAGTCACTCAATAGAAACCGTCATGTTACCAAACATCTTTTGCCAGCATGACGTGTTGGGGGTGATTAATTATTAAAAAGAAAGGGGGTGACGAATGAATAAGTTACTTCTCTCACCTTTTTTCAAATTTTCAAAAAACAAGCGAGCACAAAGTAGGGATCAATTTAGCATAAACTTACATTGTAAATTGACCCCCCCCCCTAAAATCTATAGGGAGGAGGGTTAAAAAATGTTTTTTTTCCAAAACAAAACTAATTTAAAATCTGTTCAGTGTTCAGGAGAGTACATGTGTACGCGGTGACCGGGCATAAAGTCACAATGTAGTTAGCACGCTGCGCAACCTACACAACGTAACTGGACATAAAGTCACCGGACCTTAAGTCACAGGCCGAAAAAGTTTGTTTTTTAATAAAATAATATCTTAATTTAATTTGTACTGATTAAGTAATTACATTTTCTTGTTGTAAATTTGAATGAATAAAGGTTTTGTCATTTATTTTGTTTTGCTTAGAGAGCGAGATATTCGTTCTATAAAGTTGCCTCTCGTAATAATCGTTAACTCATTTACTTTATTAAAATGTTACTTATTCCATTTAAAAAATATTTCAGTCGTATAAATTAAAATATTACTTATTTTATTAAGAATATTATTAATATATTACTGTGACTTTCAAATTAACTTTCTACAACTAAAATTACAAAAAGAAATATTAAATTACTTAGTACAAATTAAATTAAAATAACTTATTTTATTAAAAAAACAAACCTTTATCGGTCGTGACTTAAAGTCCTGAGACTTTATGTCTGGTCACGTTTTATATGTAGCGCAGCGTGCTACGTACATTGTGACTTTATGTCTGTGACTTTATGTCCGGGATTCGTGTACGCCTTTCCTTAGACTAGGTGTTGGTGTGTAGACATATTTAATCGCGCCTAGGAATCAATGGAATGGAACAGGTCACATCCACGCGTAGGGATAGTCAGTTGATTCAATTCTTACAACTTAAATTCTCAATGTATTTTCCCATAAATAAATTGAACAAAAGGTTGAAGATAGTGGGTTTTTACCGTACGACGCCCTTTTGACAGAAAGACACACACTTTCAATTCTTGTTCTTGATTATTCAAAAAGCCCGGTTTGCTCTTCGTACAGTACTTCGGGGCCGTTTATGTGTAAATTTTGATAATTCCCGGCCCCCCTTCCAGGCCGTTGAACATTTATTTACGATGAATTTAGAGGACTTATTTATTAATGCTATATAGATTTAATGCCAGAAAAATAGTCTCAAATATTGTTAATAATAATCCCTGGAAAAAACACAGAACTGTTCACAAAAAGCAACGGGTATCCCCCCCCCCCTTTTTTCTCTAATCTCCGGTTATTGTCAGTGTTGCTGATTTAGCGCGTTTCTTGTTTTGGCAGTGCAAAAAAGCACTAAATTAGCGCGTTCGCGCTTAAACATTTTGGCTATTTGGGGGCTATTTTTGACCATTTTAAGTACCACTTAGCAATAATTGGTGACTTTTAGAGTAAAGGTAAGTAGTGTCCTTACGCTGGCTACGGCTTCGACCAAGGCTCCGCATGTCACATTACTACACTTTACTCGTTCGATATGTGAAATGAAATAGAAGTGACAAACACACGAAGTGGTGTTATTTCATTTACATCACCCTGCGCTATTTTACCCATTACTGTGGGTGGATGGATTCATGCCTTTTCCAAGGGCATTAGTGCGAAGTGAACACAAAGACTGTCCCGGCTGCAGTTTGAACTCGGCTCGCCGAGTTCATTCTTCGAGCTGTTATTATTATAATTACAAATTACGGACAAAAGCTTGCATACTTATTTTGCGTGAACATGCAAATAAATAAATAAGAACTAGAAAACACTCAGAGAGAGCATACCTCTGCCAACGCTATTGCCAGGGGAAGTAATTGTGCATGGATCCGTACAATTTAACCACTTCTTCTGTAACCCATTATCGACCCTTCCACAAAAGGTCATCGATATTCAGTGAGAACTTTTGGAGATATCGTATGGGCAGACATAAACTTTGGGCGATATTATGTAGTGTGGACATATAACTACGGCGTAAGGGAGGTAATTGTACATGGATCCTCCCAAAAATGTTATCACTTCTTCCGTAGCCTATTGTCCACCCTTCCAGGCAATGTTGCCAACTCCAAAAGATCTTTCGCGCTAAATCAACCCCGAAAAAGCGTGATAAACGCCAAAAGGCACTAAAAACATCGTTAGCCATTGTATGACCATTTAAATGACTAGAATAGCTGTGTTTGTGGCATGTATACACACATATACATGCCGCATGTATATACACACGGCATGTATACACACATATACATGCCGCATGTATATACACACGGCATGTATACACACATATACATGCAGCATGTATATACACACACATGCATGAAAAATACGCACACTTATTTCGCATTTCCGATAAGTTCTGCTGCAGACACTTTGCAACATATGTATCTACGTTTTGTCAAAATGTGGTGAGGTGTCATGATTTTTAAACATTTTTATATTTATTTCTGTCTTCCCGACGGACTAGCCTCACCCTACCTACAACCCCACGGTTTTCTCTTCATTTCTGCACGAATTACGAGGGTCGGTCTTGTATAAGTGGGGAGGGAGGGGACCCCACCCCCGGCTCCACGGCTGCTTCCTCGACAGGACAGTGAACGGTTAACATTTTTAAAAGTATGTATGAACCTCTTGGTTACTTAGTTCTTTAAAGAGAGGGTGGCTTGAAGTTACAGATTGTGATAAAACGAGAGACAAACACAGAGAAAGAGAGAGAATGATGATAGAATTTCTTTTTTTAATCCAGTTGTTTATTTTATTGCTTCCAGAGTTGACGCGAGTCTAGTAGTTATTTTATACAATATTTAACTGTAAATAATATGGCTAGCTACCAAAGGATTTAGCACTTTTCCATCTGTGGAATTCCGTGCCAAATGGCTTTTTAATTTCAATGAAAGGATTTAAAAAAAAGAATTATACTGAAAGTAAAGGCAACTTCGTCGCGTTTCTCTGAAATTGTCCCCAAAATGAAAGTAACAAGACTGGCTGCTGCAGGGACAAACTGAAAATTTTTACTGCCACTTTTGTATTGTATATATAAAAAATAAAAAATTATAAAAAAAATTTTTTTCTATATTTATTTATTATAGGTATTTCTGCGGAGATCGTGACCTACTTACGGAAAATTGACACCTTGATAAAATAAACGTCAAAATCATATAAAACTTTTTTAGTGTCATTAGTAAGTTGAAAGATTAGCGAAATATATGAGATAAACATTATTTGTGTGCACCTTATAAAACGGGAGATATTATTGAATCAAAATAGTGTAAATCTCCGTGAAAATGTCAACAAATTCTATTCTGTAATTATTACGAGTAAAACTTTTCCGCCTTTTGACAAGCAAAAAAACACCTAGATTTTAAAAATTTATTTCACATCATCTACTGATCGGATCTTAATAAAATTTTCAATACTTATCGAATAACGGATAAATTTTTTTTAAAAATCAGTTTGTATTCCAAATTTCGGAAGACCATAAATATATAAATTCTGCTTCTGTTTTGAAAAAGCTAATTTATTTATTTCCATAAAAAATCTTTTTGAAAAAATGCGAAAAATAAAATACTGCTCTAATTGCCAATATTTTTCCTTTATTTGGTAAAATATGATTTATCGCTACTTTCCGTAAAAAGAGAAATAATCTTAGCATTAAAATCTTTTTTATAGAGAATCTTTAAATTTTAATTTTTAAATGTTTAAATTTTTATTGTTTTTAACAATTTTTTATCTGTTTCTCGAGCTATCAGTTCAATTCTGTTCTCACGCGATGTAGTCAAAGGGTAAGTAAAGATATGTAGAAAAAACTGAAAACTGAAACCATGTACTTGTTTTGTAATTATTTTATTTGTGATTCAATTGGCCGATATTTTTCTATGGATGGACAGACACACTTGCATAAACTGATTTGCTAAGATTAGCTTTTCAATACATACTTGCTCCCCTTTATTATAAAAAGAAAGTATACTATTCACTTCTAAATCATTGTATTCACACGTATTGGCTTCCGTACATGTCAGTTAAGCAGCAGCGGCTATTGTTTGTCGGCTTATTTTTCGCAATAAGTACAGGCGCTGACAGATATTTGACACCCCCCCAAAGAAAAAATGAGGTTTTATGTAGTTTTTGAATGAAAAATCGCAATTATTTGATTAAGAATTGTTCAGTAATGATGAAACTAAGTATTTCTAATTTAAAAAAAAAACACCGGAAGAATTCTTTATTTTAAATTACAGACTTCGAATGTTTTTAAATTTCCAAAAAGGTCAACAAAATGGCGGAAATTATAGTTTAAAACTTTAAATTGACTTTTAAGAGCACAATTCTACGTTGAAGTTTTTTTTTCTCCTTTTTTTCTGACACATATTTGCACTTTATTCTTTCTAACAAAAACAAGAAAAAACTTACAAACAAGTTTTTAAATTTTAATTTATGCTGCGCAGAAATACCTAATTTATTAGAATGAAATAAGCTCACGCGTGCGTATCTAAGATAAATTATCGTTAATATCTAAGACTTGTCAATTTAGCTCAGTCAGTAAGACACACGGCTAGCGATCACTAGTGTCTTGAGTTCAAATCAATGTGTAGGGGTATGGGGATTTTACATATCGGTTTACACAAGGTGTGGCTTGTTCTTGTTACGGTAGGAAAACAAAGTCAACTCTTGACTTTGTCCTGGAGTTTGACAAAAACTGATGTTTACAAAAGGTCAAACCTAACAACAAGGGATTATCTATATTATACTCGTATAAAAGTTGATTTTCTCAACTATTTAGGGTTGAAACTTAGGGAGTTGACAATTACATGGACATTTTAATTTTTAAGAGTGGAAAAGTTATGCATAAATCAAAATTGTCCTCGTCGCTTCTTCTTCTTCTTCTTCTTCTTCTTGATGATGATACAAGTATACCTTGATTAGTGCGGTTAATTCGTTCCAAAATTCCCGTATTGTTCAAAATATATAAATAATTTCTATGCCGAAAAACAAAGTTTTCTTAAAAGCAAAACAAATTTACGCAAATTTTGCTGATATTTCTCTAAAATATCATTAGCTTGGTTGTCCGTCGATCGCACTGTCTGCGTGAAACCGATCAGTAACAACAAAATTGGAAATCTCTCTCTATATATAACCGATCAGTAACAACAAAATTAGAAATCTCTCTCTCTTATTTATATATATATATATATATATTATATATACACGAGGTGCTACTTTGAAGCGCATGTAGTACGGATTCCCGCCACTACTCTTTTTGAGCTGTACATTTTGTGAGCCAGTGTGCCCTGCCCTGGTTCACAGGAGTATTACTTTTAAAGGAGACGGCTGAAACTCGCTGTTAGGTCAAGTAATTTCTTTCATGGTTTAATTCCCCAAACTTTTGAGTAGCACCAAGTTGTTTTAAATTATAGATATCAGTCATTAGTAAGGTGGAAGAGTAACATGAATTCAATTCCTTTTGTTTAGATTTCCAGAGCCTTAGTTACCAACACTTTTCTCGCTAGTCAACAGTTTAATCAATTTTAACCGTGTTTTAATCGATAGGAACAACTTTGTCACCCAGTGCCAATAGCAACAGATTTTGCCATACATTTTTATTTGGTAAAATGTATTCTGATTACTACAAAATAAAAGTGAGTGATTACAGGAACAAAACATTAAGCGGCTTGCCCTTGTTTTGAAAAATAATGGTTTGGTCCCTATTTCATATAGATTCGATATAATTTCTCAAACCAAATATATTAGAAATGTTCTATTTTACACTACACACGTCCTATTCTGATCTGAAGTCTGAATTACCGAATATATGCAACTTAAAGTAAGGAGTGTGTGTTCCCTAAAGAGAAATGGAGTCCCTCCTACAGAGCTACTAGCATTGTTTTATTTTCGTATTTCATACCCCAATGTTTTTAAATCAAATTCTCAATTTAATTATTGAAAATGTTTCTAATATATAAGGTTTTGAATGGCTTTAAGCCTCTGGCATCCCTAATGTACTAAACCTTGCTCAAAAGTGAGCTGCGTGCACAGCAAGGGCATTTCTAAATTGTTCTTCATACAAAGCTGGGTAAATACTGCCATGATACTTTTTAAAGATAAGCATTAACATTAGCTTGAATAGGATAATTGAATATTTGAAAATAAAAAAGTGGAGATGATAATTTTAAGACAATATCACCATCTTCCTCCGTCATCAAATTTCCCCAAATTATGAGAATAATCATGACTGAATTTCTCCACCATGAAAGAGTACATCTCAGAACGAGGCTCTAGGAAGTCGACAAAAAAGACTATTTGAAAGATTTTGTAAGATAAACAAAGATAGCCTGTAAATTCCCATATTATCAATATTTTGTTGGTATGTTTTTATTAAGTTTTTTTTTTTTCCTCAGACAAAAAGAATTTCAAAAATGCGTTGATTTACGAATTAAATGTCTTTATTTAACGAGAGGGAGGTGGAAGTGCATAACTCCAAGCTTCTTTTCATAGGCTGCTTGCTATATTGTTTACTGCGTTTACAAACAAGACCATTAATTTTCAATGTTAGCAGTGGTCTATTAATCAACGTAAAGATAGCCAAAATTGCCTCTGTAAAACGAATTAACAATAACAGAAGAGCATTTTCTACTAGCTTAGTAGTAATGTTCTTTCCAATAATATTTTCACAATATGACTCCGCTCTCCTGTAAACAAATAAATATTAAACAGTTAGGAAATATCTTTACACGTCACGTCTGGTAATGAACGAATAACATACATTTGAATGATCTTTTCCAATTATTTGTCATAAATCTATTTGTATTTTTGTTATATAGAAGTCTGTTGAGTCGAGTCAGTTCGCAATAGTACATTCTTCTAGTTGAACAACAAACGAAGTGAAATAATACCAGGTTGGAAAAATCTAATGATAATGTTCCGTACTTGACATAAATATAAATAAAAACTCTGTAATTGTCTGGGAGTAAATTTGTACAAAATAATTTAGCCTCTGAATGCTTGATCTTGATGTTAATGAGAATTTCATGAAATGTTTATTACTAAGCTGAAGACACCGTCTGCTTCAGACAAAAACAAAATATATATTACTAAAATATAAGCATAAGACAGTTATAAACACAATTTCTGTTGGCCAGTTAATAAATGTTGGTTTGGGGAGAAGTTATAACAAAGAGACAATATTTGTGGGGTAAAGTTAAAGTGGGCAATATTGTTTGTGCAGTTAGCCCAAATGGCGCCCACGCGAAGTAGGTCATTGAACAGTTTGGTAACAAGATGTTATAAGAAAATGGCGGAATGAGAAACATGTAACTGTTCGCAACCACAAAGACAATACCCTTAGTGATAATAATTTAAGGGGTTTATTAAGTAAGAATTCTAGAAAATGCAACAGTCAGGCAATAAAAGAAATGCAAGTATAAACATATTGCGTCTCATTTTAAATGACCTACTTTTTTTCATCAATGTATTTATCAATAGCAGTTTACAGTTCGGCTTTATTGAAACTTCGATGGTATGTCTAAACATTATTACACAGCTAAGATGTTTTAGTGCATCTTGGATTTGTACTCGGTTACACACGTTTCCTTCTCACGACCTTTATTGACCTGCGTTCAACATTTTTGTCATCGGCATGTTACTAACTTATAAATACATATTTCCTGTCTTTGTGGACATATTTTCATTGCAGGACTAATCCCTTTTCCTTACATTGACATCTTTTCTATAAACAAAGTGTCAGTGGAAATCAAGGTTTTTGTCAATTAAAAAGCCATAAACGAATGTAAAGTCAAAGCAGCAAATAAAACTAAAACCGGCAACCGTTATACAGTTGTATATTATAAGTTATAATAATGTAAATTATAGGCAAATAATCGGCTTTGGCTAAACATTTCAACAGTGAAATTAATTGGTAACAATTCTGGTTCTTGCCAACAAGACTAATTATTGGTTTAACTTGTTGTTATAGTAAAGTGGACAAAATGTTTTAGGACAACAGCTTTTATTCAGATAAATGGAACTTTTTTTGCTGAAAACCAAATGTGGTCAAATTGACAGCGATATCAGGTGAATTGGTAGCACAAAGTAAAACAGTGATCTATAAAAAAAACGCCATTGTCCCTTATGGAAAAAAAGACAGTCAGTCTTAGAATAATGATTAAGCAATAAAAACGGTTTATTAGATCATCGACCTCTGGAAAGAGACAATGTTTCTTCTTTGCCACCGCCACCAACCACAGTCAATTTTATTACGAAGAATTTGTTTATTTATTGTTATGCGGGGAAGAACGTAAGAAGAGAAGTTCTAGCTTGCATTAAATAAACAGCGAGGATGGGAGGGCAGAATTTGCAAACGAAAATACATCGATAACATACAAGCAGGCAAGGAAGCAATCGAGCGATTGAGTCAATGACAAGGAAGAAAGGAAAGAAGAAATAATTTAAAAAGAAGTGTCTAGGAACAAAACAAAGAAAAAGGGACGAAAAGAGAAGAGGGAAGAGCGAAAGACGGAGAGAAGAGAGAAGAACAGAGAAGGAAGTGATAGAAAAGAGGAAGGTGCCATTTTGATGAAACGAATAGAAAGCGTGACGTCACTCGCACATCAAAATAATAATATTGTACATAGCAAGCAAGGCTGCTGCATATAATCGTCATCAGCAGCCAATGTGACCTAGATTGGCGGCTCCTCAGTAACTTGCTGGTCTCTTCATTTTTGCCTATCATTCAAAAGCAGGCGAGCCACCACCCTCACTCACTCATTTATTGCCCCGTTCTTTCATTCCTTTCCCTCATTCGTCTCCCTAACACATTCGTTCTTTCACTCATTCATTCACTAGTTTTCTTTATTTCTCCTGCTGCTGTTTCTCCTCCTCCAACTATGTCTCCTCCTCCTCCCATTATTTCGTCTCTCTTTCTTTTTAAGTCGCATCGGACGTCATCTAGCGTCGTCACGTTGGTTGGGGCTACAATAACGTTAACAACGTCAGAATACATTAGCATAATGGCTCACTGAATCGTTCGTTTAGAAACAACTCACACATATACACTCATACATATAATCACTTGAAAGAGAAACACACACGCTTAACCACAAGCTCATACGTACATACACACAAATACAACACACATATTCGCCGGCGCGCCTATTTGACAAAAAACAACGAAAACAAAATGCATATTCCCGCTTTAATATTACCAACACTTTAAAAAAAATAATTCTTAACATTAACAAAGAACCTACAAAAAAATATATTTAAAACACCCCCCACCCCCCCAAAATATGTATAAAACTAAAGACTAAGAGGAAAAAAAGTACCGACTACGTAACAACGGCTGTAAAATGTGAGCTCAATTTCTAGATTTGCAAATATTTTATTGTCTAGAAAGCTTTCAGAAAATAATAACTGTTAGTTTGGTTATTTGCTGAGCTTTGAAAGCAACTGAGCAGTGAGCTTTTTGAGTGTGTGAAAGGTCATGGCAGCCGAAAGGTCAGTGTTGGGATTACCCGGATGTAAACCTGCCAAAGCCTGGGGAAGAAATGACGCCATTTTGCTTGTGCACAGATCAGATCTTGGCGATGGATGCTCGACTCCAACCATCTCGACATTTGGAGCCTAACGAACGGATTTAATTGCTACCCGGATGTTTCATTCACGCTTAATATGGTAAGTAATACTTTATTTATTCGATTTTGTCCCATTTTTTATTTGTTATTCGATACGATCGCTGTTTTATTGTATGAACTGGGAGTTTTTGTGATCGTCGTACGTACGGTTCCTTGGACTCAAGGCGGCTTATTATTGACAATCGCAGTCTTCGGAGACGGGGACGGATTTTGGAAGGATTTCTCAATATTTTTTTTGCACTTAATGAATGATCAAAGGGATCTACTCGTTCTGTAGGTTTGGTAGCCGTTGCATGTCTTTGATTGTTGCTGCTTGTTTTTTTTGTTGGAGTCAGTCTAGTGTCAGCCATGTTGGGATCCAATCGTGTTGATGATGGATTAGAAACAAGGCAGACGGACAATCATCGGCTCGTGTTAGCCTTAGACAAGTCTTTCGACACGAAGGATATCTGTAAGAATTAACATAGAAAATCTACATTAAAAATGTCTGATGGACCCCATTGTTTTAGAGCTGTGTACGTACTACTTTGGCGTGCAAGGTTCTTCCATCCACGTTTGAATATCTTCTGAGTACAAGACCTCAAAGATAAACATTTTTAATGAGCTTCAGTCTTGCAATTTTATGATCTGAAAGACGTTTTTTTTTTAAATTTTGGTTCTCAGTCTGCATTTTTCAAATGCTGTGAGTTTGTTTATGAATATGCTTTTTTTTCCCCTTTTTTTTTAAAAAAAATGTTGTTTTGCTTGAATTTCATAGACGTTCTTCTTTGCTTGATATTTCTAAAAATGATGATCATCGATCACAGTAGTAAATATTTACGACGGTATATTATTTGTTTATCTATTTTTGGAAGTATGTACTAATTAAATCGGCAATCTTTTTTGTATGATGATCGCACTTCTTTCTTATAGACACGTTGTTCTCTTCGTACAAAACGGTGTCAATGACTTTGAGCACATTCATTTCTTTTTCTCTTCTCTATCTTCAGTTTTAACATAATCATAAGTTACGTTTTTAAATCAGCACCCTCTGTCTTTGATCTTTAAAAATCTTATAATTTAAACTTAGCATATTTTGGCACTGGGTGAAATTGCAAGGTAGGAAGATTATATAGCATCAGTCTTCTATGTCGTCCCGCTTTATTACCTTGAAAAACAGCATTCGAAATTCTGACTGTTACCTGGGCTCGAACGCTGACTCGTGGCGCAGGTGAGATGTACGCAACTACCACAGCTTCCAACCAAATTTGTCTATTGTGTTTGTTGATTTTATTGACTTACGCACACTGTGTCTTAAGTTTGATCATTAGCTCAAAATTAACGACTTTTCCACTTCATCTTGACCCTTTTATTGTTTTCTGTGGTTTTAATTGATTTTGATTAAAAAAAAAATATCAGGTTACACTCTTGAATCTTCTGATTGAATTGATCCATTTTTGTGTTTACCTGTTGTAATTGAAGCATTTTATGCATTGATTTCTCTTCTTTTAATTCTGCCCCCTCTTCTTGCAAGAGGTTGTGTTTTTATTCTTTGATTAAATATTGTATTAGTGTTTTTTTTTCTCCTCCGAAAGTCTTTCGTTACTGGTTTGTTGTTTGCATATTTCAACATTTTAGTTATTGGCTGGCAACCTTTGACCACTAGACAAATCGATCAAGTTCTTACCAAAAACAATAAAAACGTGTATTTCTTTCTCTTTATGTCCTTTAACCGTAATCTTGTTCTTGAACCTCTTTGTGTGTGTCTCCAAATACTTATTCAATAGTAGCCGTGTGCCCTGTGTTGGTCTAACTTCACTAATTACACAACATCTTTGTTGTCAAATCTTTTATAAAAGAAAAAAAATCACCTTGTTTAGAACTAAAAAAAACAACAAAATAGAGCTACCCTGTGTATCATTCTTGTCAGCTCAGCATTCGATGGCGGATAATCGCCCCCCCCCCAAAAAAAAAAAGAAGCTATAATTCACCTGTGCAATAGCTTCATCAAAGACGAGAAGAACAGAAATACTGTTTTGGAAGCACTTTATGCTCTTCATTTCTTTTTCATTCTTGTCCTTTGTATGTGAGAGAAAAGTCATTAATTCTGATGGAAGTTTTTTTTCTCTCCATCGATTGTGTTTCTAGGTTGATTTCTGGTCTCGATCGATTGATATCTCATTGTCATTAGATACGTTTCGTTGGCATTGAAAACAATAACATTCAATATTATTATCGTCTGTTTATTCAAATCCGGTTCATCATTCAGAAAAATAAACACCTTCCTTTTCTTTATTTTGCATTGTTTCATTTTCTGACATCTTAATCCTTGATTAATTTAACAGATTTTAACTTTTGCTTACCATAAATCATTAACAGTATCTGTGTGCTTACACACTTAGTTTTGTATTTCTGGAAAATGTATTTTCTGGAAATTTATATAAAACTATCAAAATCTATGAATAGGCAGTTAGAATTATTTTGTGTTGTCTGAAAAAGTGGGAAAATAGATTTGTCATGGCAGACAAGAGAAGGTGAAATTGAATATTTTAATACTTTCCCCATGGTTTTACTCTTGATGCCTCTTCCCCCCCCCCCGAGTTTATTTGTCTTTAACTAAATCTGGAGCATTTTTTCCATTCCAGTTGCATAGGAATCTGTTAAATTCCAAACTCATATGTTGCGAATATATTAAACTGTTGATAAGTCATTAATAAGCATAACCAAAGCTTACAATAAGACAACATTAATAACAGATTGATAAATAATGAACACCATGTTGATAGATGCATTTAAAGTGTCTCCCAGTTTGAGAAAACAAGTCATCACATTTTTGAATGCTAACTTATGAAATAAATAAAAAATATTTGGAGTGGGGATTATTTATCTATTAATGTTTTGCTATGAAAATGATTTTTAGAAGTTATTGACGACAGATTTATCTGATCATATGTATTTGCTAAGTTTAACACTTCTTTTGGTGAAATGGATTCTGAATTACAAGAGCAGATAAGAATAGAATGGAAACTAGTAAGCACTCAAAGAGTGTGTACCTCTGCCAACACTATTGTCACCGAAAACTGAACAATCAGGTTATAGATCCCAGACTATGCCCGGCTCTATTGGCTGGGGCTTAGAATCTGCCAATTGTATAACCTGCATAGGTGTAGGGGCCACCTGTTCTTTCACCAAAGACTAGTTAAAAAAGAATCTTTCACCAAAGTTGCAAGACTCTATTTAAGAAGAGAAAAAACAAAGCTTTCAACTTCGCAAGCCTCTATTTAAAAAAAAAAAAACCTCTGACTTTTGGAATTTTAAACTGATTTTGGCATTAATGACCCATCAAGGGTTGACATGGCGCTAAACAAATCAATCATCCAGACTATGCCGTCATAAAATCTTGTAATAATTATTCATCAGAGTCGTATCATCAATAGTTTGTAAAACAACTGTAATGCAGTTTATCATATTTATTTATGATAACATCACATCACATTGATGATGTCATTACTGTGTTATTACATCCGAAAAAAACGAAAAATTGTCTGCACTCACAACGCTAACAAAAATTGCAAAAAGTATTCCTGGATCTGCCTCCAAATTTAATAAATTGTTCCTTGGCCTATGGTCCACCCTTTCACAAAATGTCATTGAAATTCATTGAAAACTTTCTGAGATTATGTGTGGACAAATAGACTGTTTATCTGCCTCCCCACGAGGGCAAATTTGACACAAGGTCGCTTTTAGTATGGGGTCCCACACACGTATGTGTGGGCAGTTCTAAAAATCTCCCTAGTCCCCGCGACTAATGTCACATGGACATTATGGCAGACTTGACATAGTCACAGGACGAATTCTGAGCTCACTGGACTAGGGTCATGGACGGATCCTGGAGCCGATTCGACTGTGTGGACAAACAGACTGAATACATAACCTCTGTCAAACTTTGTTGGTATAAGAGCTCGATTATTAAATTGAAATGCAGACTTATTGGTCTTATTATATTTTAATACAATCCTCCACTGTAACCTATCTAAAGGTTATTTGGATACAGTATCATTGTACACATTAGAAAGTAAGTTTAAAAATAAGTTAAAGCATCAATAAAAAAACTTTCTTTAAAATAAGTCCTTAACCCAACATTTGATGAAAGTTATGTATATTTTTTAATTAATTTTTTTCTGTTTCACTTTTGACCAACTCAAGGTACCTTTTTCCAGAGTAAGATTCAATTTTCAAGGGAAAAGCTACTATACTATTTTCATCATGGACCACTGCTAGTATGTCATTTATCATGTAAATTGGTGTAAATTGGTGTAATATTACTATCTTGTTTAAGTGATACTTTTTAGCATTATGCCTTATCTTTGATAAGCACAATATTGATGACTTTTTAGTTTGCTTAAAAATTGAATTATTTTAACTTCACAAGAGAGGATCATGCTCAACATCACAAGGAGAGATCAGAAGACAGCACAGTATACAAGAGAAAATAAACGGGAGTCAGATATCATAAAGTCCATTAGAAAACTCAAATGGCAATGGACAGGTCATGTTGCAAGAATGTCAGACACTTGTGAGATTTGACTGACATTTTATTTTGGAAGGTCAGGGAATATTATTGGTTAGCTGTCTACCATGAATATGCCAGTATGGAAAATGATAAAACGATCGATCAATTTATAATCATGTTAATTTTTTTAGTCAATAAATATTCAACTATATTAATAAAATAAAAAAAAGAGTATCATTGAATTTGGTCTCCAGTGAAGATTCCAGGAATGTGTCATTGTACCAGTCTTGATTTTCATATAAAAGATAAGTTTGTTTTTTTTGTAGCATAAAGTTTGTGAAAAAGTCACTTCAAATTGAATTTGATGAACTGAATTGCTTCCTTATAAAGCTCTTTTTTTTTTTTTCTTCTTTTTCTTCTTTTTACTTAGGAAGCTGCATGTCTGGTGATCTTATTGCAGTTTATAAAAATATTTTCACTATGAAAACTTGAGCTGATGCAACCAGAGATCTTGGTCTGACTTGCTGCACATAAGTTTTTAATTGTAATTGAGACGCGTTATACAATATTATGACATTCTTTTGTAGTCTTTTCTTATTCATTCATATTGCTTTGTAATGTACTTCTAGAAGAAATGCTAATACTTAATGATTTAGAAGAGGACTGAATGAACATGTTAGCAATGGGTTGTTTATCAATTAAATTGACATGGTTAAAATACAAAAAGTTGTATAAGAGAGACCATGCTTTCTTCTATTGAATTTTGACTAGATCAAAAAACCTGTTTACATAAAACAGGAAGACACTGTAATGTGTAAGATTGCTCTTTATATCTTGTTTTTTATCTTATGAGAAATATAAATTGAACTAAGATGCTTTTTATATTGAAATGTTAACAAGATCTTTTGATTTTCTATAGAATCGCTTGTAATAAATGTTATCAAATAAAGAAGATATTGTAATTTTAAAAAAAACAAAACAAAAGATCTCTTGATAAACTATCAACTTATGAAAATTTAATGAGCATCATCAGATACTTGTGTCAAGATGCCAAGAATACAATATATGCCAGACGGACATTTCATTTTTTAAAAAATGCAAATATTATACTGCATCAATTGCGCTGGTATTATGACTAGGAGGCAATCTATCGAAGCTTGATATAGACAGTTATGGGACTTGCATGAGTTGCAGTGAGCAGTAATCCTCCAAATATCCTTGTAAATCCTTTATCTTATAGTCCGGCATATGCAGTAATATTGTTCTTGAAGAATTTAAAAAAATATTCTACAATGGACTTCAGTTTTTCAAAAGTACAAAAATTAATTTCCTAAAAGACAAACCAAGAAAGACTTGCTCTAACACATAAACATGAATGATTATTATTATTCCAGTTTTTTTGCTTGGTAGATAAAATTTAAGCTTGTTGGGCCAATATAAAACGTATTTAGCTATTATCAAAAGTTTTTTCTCTTAAGGATAATAATTATAGATAATATTTTCCTGCTGTTATATTTTATGTCAAATAAGCTATCAAAAAGATAGAAAATTATAACTGGAGAATAGTGAGCAAATATCACTCCCTTTCCCAACTTCATGGTAATCATTCTGATCATAATTAAAACATACATGATCTGGTTTCTAATATTTTGACTTAAATGCTTATATAAGTAAATGACCTTTATTTATATTGCAAATGAATATAAATATTCTGTATTGCAATAAAAATGTCAAAACCTTAAGAGTTAGTGAAAAAGCAGAACATGTTAATTCCAGGCTTCGTCTTGATGACTTGAATCAGCTTGTCCTTGGTTGTTATGGAAAGTGCTGGTATCTAACAGTGATGAACACTTGAAACTTTGTATTGGTCATCTTTGTTGACCCTGATCTTCATTCCACCCACCAGCAACTCCTCAACTCTTTACAATTGCTAACTGACCTTTTATTGAGCAGCTACTAACAATTTCCAGGCATTTTTAAAATGGTTACTCAGCGCAAGCTAATAGTACATAGTGAGCACTTGGATTGTTAACTACCTGCTCTGATTCAATATTCAGCTACAGCTTGGACATTTTTCATAAAAAATGTTGTCCTCTAGTTTTCTTTTTATACAGCTGCTGCTCATTAACAACTGATTCTTTCTTGATTATCACATAACATTCCTCATTTTGTATAGCATTGTCTATCTGTGTTCAATGTTTTTAAATCAACATTAATATTATTGTAAATAAATATAACAGTAACACAGTAAAAAAAAATGTTTTTATTTGCAATTATTCTGTTCACTTTAGAAAGAAAAGCTTTCAATTGCCAGTTAGTATAGATAGAATAAACAATTGAATTTGAAGCATTCTGTATTTTGCTTTTTCACTTGTTTCTTTCAAATTTTATAAATATGCAATCATATGCTTTATTTAAAGACAGTGCTAATGAGCATTGAAAAGAATATCTGTTGATTAGATTGGGGAGGGGGGTTATTTAGTTGTTTTTGATTCCATTAATAAGAAACAAAGTATACAATGAAGAGAATGTCCTTGTATAAGTCAGTATATCTCATCTGAGATCATTGTCTTTGTATAAGTCAGTATATCTCATCTGAGATCATGATCTATTTTGAAGTTACATTTAATTAAAGTCTTTTTATCATTATGGTTCATTACAGGTTGGTCTACATATAATTTTATCTTCACTTCAACATTACCATGGTTAAATAAGGTTTAGTTGCTTCCACCCTTTCCCAAAGCTAGTCTTGTGGTGCTGGATCATCAGCCTGCTCACCATGGCTTCAGAACAGCTGTCAACATATTGACTGATTTAGAACTATAATAATGCTCAGACTTTAATTATCAATTTCTAGATTCCAAGAAACCTCTTTGAATGTTTCATCAATTTAAAGTAGATTAAATCTGTTGTTAATAGGCAACTGTAGACCCAAATCAAATATTAATTTGTGAGGAAAAAATAATGAGTCATGTTATTGCAGTATTATTTCTTGTGTTACTTAACTTTTCATATTTATTTGACTACATTTTCTTTGGAAGATCTATTGGTTGAATTAAAGCCAACATTCATGAGTATGTGTAATCTGATATCATTTTAATCAGAGATTTTTTTTAGATCTTATCTTTAATTGACATGATTGCTAGTTATTGTCTTTGTGCAATTGGAGATTGTAACAGGCTGAATCAGATTTGCCATTCTTTACTGTTCTTTTTGTCATAAGGTAGCATGAACTACTATTTTATAATTATAAAGTAATGTGGCATTTAGTTTTTGATGGAATATTCTTATCTAGTCTTAGATCCTTATTTTGAATTTGGTAACAGGTTTCCTTCAGTTTTCACATGGAAGCTAACCTACTGCCTAGATGGGTGTTTCCCAAGCTTTTTCAGACTACTGCCCCCTTTTAGAGCATATATTTCATCAGCACCCCCCATAAAGACTGTCAAAAATGATACATTGAAAAATATTATTTTTTTAGAAAGTTTGGCTTGTTTTGTTTTTTAAAACTAACAAAGAATAGTTGGATTGAAAGCACAACAGATACTTAGATTAAAACCATAAACAATAGGTTTTAATTTTTTCAGAAGAAAGTATCCCATCAGAATCATATTCCCATAATAAAAAAAACACGGAAGATCTGACATGGTTTGAACTCGCGTCATAG
>VCCN01005098.1:4315477-4329780 GCA_006491835.1 Architeuthis dux | reverse complement strand
TTGAATAAATAGTTTTTAATGTTTTCGGAAGAAAGTATCTTAATAACTTCAAAACAAATTAACATTTCAGTGTCAGACTAGTGACACCAGTTCAGGCGAGTATTTTCGGACTTTGTTTAACTTGGTAACTAACGCTGCTGACGTTTCAGTGATGTCACTGGTGTCGAGGAAAAAAGCATACTTTTAGATTTGCAACGATTTAGGGTGCTTGATGGGAACATGATCCAAAATTTTAATCCTAGAAACGGAAAAAAAATTTGAACTTCAAAACAGCTCTATTGTAAAATCAGCTTTTCAACTGTGTAAGAGGTTTTGATTTGTATTCTTTGTCCTCTGGCTTCCAATGCACCACCCCCTTATGTCTTCTACTGTTCCCAAGGGGGTGTTAATGCCCACTTTAGGAATCATTGACCTAGATTAATCAAGTTAGAATAAAGAAGGCGCTATCTTTGCCTGCAAAAATATGTCTCAAAAGTTTATCCTGTGTCCTACAAGCCAAAGGTTACTTTTTTCATAGGCCTATCCTAACCCCAGAGGAAGATAATCTAGGCTAGACAGTAATCTGAACTCTGAACTGTATGACGTCTGAATGAAGTGTATAAATTATACTTGGTATAAAATAGTAAATAAACAAAAGCATCATAAATGATAAAAAGAATATATTAATCACAAAAATTCATTATTGGTATACTAGGGTAGATGAGCCAACAGACTAGTAGTAATTTAGATGTTGTATATCAATATTACTGGTATTTTCACTCGCCTCAAACAACTTTCACTTTAAGGAAACATTATTAAGTGACAAAAGAAGTAAAACTGTGATATGTTAAAAGGGTTTACCTGTAAATCTCATAGCAAGACTATCATAATCAAACACTCACCCACCATGTTTTTGGTTGTATTCAGTTCTGTGATGAAATGTAATGTGTTCAGGCAGCAATGACGATTGCTTTGAACAGTTTTAAGAACTTGATGTTAAAGGAATGTTATAAGATCGTAAAACAAAAGATGAGATTTGTAAAAAATGGTTTCAAAAGGATACATGAAACACTACCAACCTTTTGCACAATACTGTGTCTCTGTATTGCAAGAGAAAAAGAAAAAATGCCGACTGTAAGTGGTCAAGAGGATCTACATGTCGCTAAGCCACCCACAAAACATCTTGGTAAGGTAGGTGAAGAAAGTGCTGAGACTGTAATTTCATGTTATTCTTTTCTTTTTTTCTCCTCAAATTTTGACGAGTTAAAATTGAGGCTGGAGCGTCCTTGACACAGAAATCTGGTAATTTGTTTTCTGCATCTTTTCAAGAAACAAATTAGTTTCCTCAAGAAGAAAATCACACAAAATTAGTACAGCCTGAGGAGCAGTTGGCAACATTAAACTCTATTCTTAACTCATTCAGGCAAGGACATAATGGATGGATTTAAGTTTTCTTATTTTCTAAGAAACCCAGGGAAGTCGTATATCATTTCGAAGGTTATAAGATATGGATTTCATTTATGGCAAAATTATACAAATATAATGGTCATGTGACCTCATTATTCAGTATTCAAAATAGCCACCATATTCAGGCATTTCATTCCCTTATCCCTGCCTCTGTACTGTACAGTACAATAGAATTGAAGCAAAATGCATGTTTATATGGAATGATGTGTCACTCATTATATTTCAAGGCAGGACTATGCTACAAATGTGACCATAGTGATGAGCAGACTTTATAGACAAGTTACACCAATAGTGTTCGTCACTACCAATGACAGGCAAATTCAAGCTTGCATAGATAGGTGAAAACTGAATCAATATTACAATGTAAAAATAAATATGGATGCATTTCAAGATAATTGTACAAAGGACTATATAAAATTTTAGTCAATTCATTGGTCACATAACCTAATTATTTTTCAAAATTAGATAGGTTTCCATCGATCTTGACTGCAGTTGCTGACGTGCATTGTGTGGTGTGTATACCAGAGAACTGCATTTGCAGCAGCGTTGTGGCGAGAGCATCTGTGACATCGGTTGTTGAGTACTCATATTCAGGGAATGGGCAGCTGTGTAGGGAATTGTAGAAGTCTCTTACTTTGGCATTCCCGGTTGACAGGTAGGATTTTTTGCTGTATCGCACACCAATGAAGGATGTGTACGTTGTCACTCAGTTACATCAATCAGCCGTAGATAGCTTTCCATACCATTTATTCAGATGACATGTTCATTTCACAATGAACACAGCTGAAACAAATACAAGGTGAGCGCAGGTTAGCTGAAATGAATACATAGGTTAGTGTTAGTAATATTGTCGAAAACTGGTGAACAGTGTAAGCATGCCTAGCAGTACCATGAGTACATGCATATTAGGTGCTATGATTGTCAGTATGACTATCATCGACTTCATCAACCAAAATCTCACTTTCATCGATTGTATTAACCTAAATGTTTCAGCACATCATTCACATTGTACCTCATGTACCAATTCATATTTGATGGCTCTGTAACAGACTGTTTTTGGCACAAAATTTAAAGCACACCTATGTGTGCTCCCAGCCTGATTGAGTTGTGCTTGTCTACTACAAAGTTCTTCAAAGCATGGGTTCCGACCCATTTCTGGATCACAAGCTCCTGCTGACTTGGTCACAGGTTCACAATAAATAAAGAGTAAGCGAGAAAAATATTTGAAATAATTAAGATTTGAAATATGAATATATCTAATAATCTTATTACCTTGTCATCAATAATTTATTTGTTAAACTTATTAAATCATAACAGTAATAGTAGCCATGCTATGGTTGACAAATGACAATGGAGGTTTAATGAGAGAGAGAGAAATGGATAGTGGTGGTAGGCAAGACGAGATTCATACACATACAGTACGACAAGTATGTTCAACACATCTAAGCCTTTGAAACGAACATCAGTTTACTTGTTCAAGAGTGAAAAGTGGTTCTTTTTTTCTTTTGTTGTATAAAATTCATACCCTAACCCTGAGATAAATGGATTGTTTATTATTATATGTCGTTGTCGTGAGGTTATTGCATAAAATTATACAACCTGGCCTACTACACACCTGCTAATCTAATCCGTATGATTTTTATCATTTTAGTTGTTCAACAAAATAATGAAACTAAGAATTACTTGAATCAGAGTTGAATTTCTTTGCTTCCAAATCTAAAAGGATTGATATAAAAGAGGCTTATTTTTACTTCTATTTTACTTATTTTCCAGTTATTTTTCAAATTGTGCAAACTCTTGTAACAGTTTCAATAAAAAATGTTAAATTAATAATAAAAACACAAATTTCCTGTACAAAGTGTTTTTCAGTCCTTGAAGATCAACACGATTTCTTTCTTTTTTTTCTTTCTTTTTTTAGGTACTGGTAGACTATTTCATTGTTAATACATTTTACAACAAATTAAATATCGCTTTCTTTTCTTTATTAATCTATTGATATGTTTTATATCTAAAATGAGATTGCTTGATTTTATGCATTTTTTCATAACCTTTTTACTGTTGTAAGTCACTTAGGCCAATGATACTGTTTGATTGACAAAAATTCTTTAAAGTTTTAGTTTCATTTTATATCGACTCTTTTCAATACTACTGTCTCCTTTTGTAACTGACTTGTTGGATGTGGAATATGAGAAGAATTTTTATTGGGCCTGTCCCTGCTGTTATTGATCAAGACTGAAATTGCTAATCAGGCAGTCTAAAAACTACCTTCTTGTCCACTGTCTATGCAATACAGGAAGTTAGTGGCTTCTGCACAGATCAAACTAGTTAGCAGACACATAATTTCTCTCTAAATGTAGCTACATGCAAATATCACTTACATGAGCCTCTTGTTCACTGCAACTTTCTTGCCTGTCATTTACATGGTACACTAGAGAATAGCCTGCTTGTAAATTTAGTATCTTTCTTGATAATTTTGCATTTGAAATTTCTAAATTGGTGCTTCATGAGTGATCAAAAAAACTTTCAAAATCATGTTTATTTTATGATTTATTTTTAGAATAGGAATCTGTACACCCAATAGCTTATATATTGTTAGGTACTCTCACTACTACCATGATGTAACCTGTGCCAAGTGTATAAATGGAAGAGTACAGTTGAGTAGTTGATGAGCCTCACCCTGTACTTTAAGTCTCGCTTTTGTGCAAAGTCACATTTTGGGCAGAGCCTTGTTCTGGAAACGGGTCGATGTCGTGAGAGTGAAGTTGTTTATGAGCAACACATAATGAACTGGAGTTACAGTTCAAGTAACCAGAAGTTCTTTGTTACTTTGTGCAACCAGTAAACAACAAGAATGCAAATATATACAACAATCTAACAACCAGGATTATGCTGATGTAATATAGGCGACAAGGGAAACTGCAGATTTAATGATATTCAGTTGGTTTTTTTTTTGGCTTATTTTCTTCAACAACAAAATCTTATGAGTTGAAATCTGGGATCTACCAATTATTACCTTCAAATTTTGCTCTGTTTTCTATTATCTTTATCTTTCATGTTTTTGGGTGCTGTTCTGAAAAATCAATTATTGCACATTGCTTTTATCTCAATTGATTTATATTGTCTTTATGTCTCCCCCTTCCTCTTCATTTAAGTGATGTCTGAAAATTATTACCTCTAAGCAAAATAGTAAAAGATTTTAGTTAGTTCATAGAATCATTCTATAAAGATAATGAATGATCATTTGGTAGGATATTGTCTTAAGAGTACATTAACAAAGGATTGGCTTATGGTCTATATGACAGGCACAAGACTTAATTTCATTTACTGAAATGCAAAGTGAAAGAACTTTAAAACTATGCCATCCATTCTACAAGTCCTGATGGGAATAATGTTAGTAGCTAGTATCTAATGACTATAATAGTTTTTCAAGTGTAAAGTTTGGCAGGTTTCTTGACAATGAATTGACTAAAATGGTTTGGCTAATTTATGCAATCTGAGGTGGGGTGATATGTTGGATCTTAAGAGAGATAACGTTCAGTGTCTGTTTTCATTTCTCCTCTTTTAAATGGCTATCACTTTGCTTTTTGGTACTATAAACCTGAATCTGCATTTGAACTGAAGCTCTTCTGTGTCACCTCTACTAAATTAGTGCACATTTCCTTTTCTTGCTTGTCATTTATTGTCTGTATGATGCCATTCTGAGAATAGCATTCTGCCTCTTTTTCACTTAACACACAAATGGATCAAATTACTTGAAATTTGACTCACTATTTGCTGCTTTTCTAAACTGCTGAATAGAACCTTTTCTTCTTTGCACCCTGGAAATTAGACAATGCCAAACAGAAGGGAGATCCCTGTAAATTATCAAGAGATTCAGTCATTACGTTAATATAGCCCATTCACAGAAAATGTTTCATAAGATGGTCTCCTTTTTTTTCTTTTTTTTTTTCTTCATTCATGTTTAGTTTGAAACCGAATAGAATGATGAATAAAACATTGGACAACGTATCAATGTGATAATGTCAGACATAGGTTTTTACAGCATATCAGTGTGTTTTTTTGCATACATCATATTGAATTATATTGATTTTTGTTTTGTTACTTGCTTTCATTTTAAATGTTAACTTTTGTCTGTGGTCAAATAAAAAAGATTTGGTATTTTGAGAATCTGAAAAATTTAGTTTGGCATTCAATTAGGGAAACAAAGGTTCTTTTACAATTTTATCGGTTAATAGCCTGTATAATAGATGTAACTAAATTTTAAGATAGAATATCTTATATCCTATCTTAAACACTAGTCACATGTTCTTTATTATAGGCTGAATTTAAATTTTACTCAGAAAAAAATACAATTATTTCATTTATGTTAAAATTATTTTGCTTAACCTGCATTTTTTTTATATAAACCTTTGTGATATCAGCTTAAATTAAAACTGATAACATTCATTGGAATTGTAAAGCTTTAAATATTTTCAATCTGACATCCATTTGGTATTCTTTCATTCAACATTTTGTTACTGAAAATGAAGAAAAGCTCATGGCCAGAGTTTTATCTTTTTAATATGCATACAAGACTGTTGTCATATTTTAATGGATTTTTGTTTGTTTTTTAGGAATTTTCATGTTGATTCAAGTAGTTTTCTTGAAATATTAAAAATATTTTTATTTTCATTGGTGTTTAATATTAGTATGCAGCAATACTAATTATTTGAGTTTTGATAGCAGTGACTCTGCTTTTTATTATAAATTAAAAAACATTTCAACAGCTGATCCTGTACTTTTGTAAGAATTTATCAAACTAATTGTACATTAGTCTCCCTTTTTATTATTGGGGAGAATTTCCAGCTGATAAACATTGTCCATAATAACTAGTATTCAATAAAGTATGAGATCAGTTGAAATCATACATGTCATAGATTTGTTTGGCCCTCTAGGGGTTTACCAAATTTAGGGAAATAACACTTTACACTTTGATTCCAATTACATTTTTATGGTACAGCATTCAGAATTCATTTTGTTTTTTTTATGAGAGATAAAACATTTTTGTAAGTGTGCCTTAAGTTAGCCAACTTTGAGGACTAATTTATCTGGCAAAAACCCAAGTTGGAAAAAATCTTAAAGTAAAATACAGCCTACTTTAATGCATTTTGTAAAGGACGCAGCCCTCCTTCTCCCCCAGCAGTTATGCTTCAGAACCATGTTACTATAATGATTAAAGTACAGAGAAGGAGATGAGACACTAGCAGAAATAGAGAAGTGCCAGTGGTTAGTCAGAATCAAGTATTTATTTTATATGTTGTTTATTGAGGAGTGAAAAATGAAAGCTCCTTGTCAGGAGCGTTTAACTTTTTAAAAGGGCATTCTAAATGGCTATTTGATTAATTTAATCAGATTTAAGATCTGCTACTCAAATACTACACATTTGTTTCTAAACTGGCTTAATCTAGAAAACATAATTTTTGGTAAAATTGATATACTTAAAGTTTGTTTTATAGACCAACCTGATACTATAATGTAATCATTTCCCTATAGTCCAAAACTGTGATATCCTGTGTTTGTACATTAGCATTTTGATATGGCTGACCTGATTTTTATGCTGTTGAGCCAATAGTGATAAAAACATAAGCCTACTTTCAAGCATTTGTTTTCAATTGGGATGTTTTAAGATCTTTGAATTGGTGTTTAAAATCTTCTATCTAAAAAAATATTTTATTATAACTAATTAATACAATATTTATTTATTGTTTATATTCATAACAAAAATGTATATAAATATTTTAATCGAAAGAACAACTAAATTTTAATGGGAAGGGAGAATAAAGAAAAATTACCTGGATTTTTAACTTGCTCTTAAAACATTTCTGGTAAAAAACATAGATTTTGTTTTACTCTCTAACCTGTACTCCAAAAATGAGAATCATTCTCTTTATGTTGATACATGGTTCTTGTTTCTATCTAAATTTTGTTCTTTATTTTTCTTGGAAGATTTTGCCAAATTTCAAGAGTGCTTGTAGTGTTAAATTTGAAAATATTTGATCTTTAAACTTTCATTCTTTTCATCTATAGGCATCATTGCAATTATTTAGAGTATAACTTCAATTTTCAACTCCCATTACTTTACATCAGTTAAATACATGAGGTATAAAGTTGTTTTTAAAATCCTGACTATTCAGCTCAGTTCTAAAGCTAATTGTATTGGTTTGTTTTGTGTAGATAATATATAGCACTGTCTTGTCACTTGTAAAGACCCTAAGAATATTATTACTAAAGCTGCTCTGAAAGAAGCCAGGGTGAGAAAGACAGTAAACAATAGAAATAAAACTTAAAAGTCTGTCTTTCAGATAATTATTTGAAGAACATTATTTGGAATATATATTCCAAAATGTCAAATGCTATTCATAGATAAATCTTTAGCAAGTGACCTACATTTATTTTAAAATCTTATCATTACGCACACACGATTGAAATAATTACCATTTAGGTTAGTTTCAATACAGATTTACTCAAAAGTTCCAAGAGGCTTATATAACTATCTAAAATATCTGTATTGAAGTTTTATTTAATTTGTTATTAATTTTATTTAATCGTATTTAACTTTTAATATTTAACTGGCCTTGCCTAAAATATTTCAACATTAAGTTCCTACAACTTTTTATTTATTTATTTTTGTTTTGTTTCAAGTTTTTTTTTTTTTTTTTTTTTTTTTTTTACTTAAGTTCATTTTTTCTTTTTTGTATTAATTCATTTGGTTGAAAAATGCCTTATTTTCTCCTATCTCAATAGTATTTTTAATGGATAATTGTTATTTAAAAAAAAAATATGAGCTGTACAAAAGTAAATCAAAGTTTTTTTCTTTGTAGATTTTGGTAACATAACTGAAATGAGTCAAGTTTCATGAGTGAGTAATTAGGGAGAAAACAGAAGTTTTAGTGTATTTTACTGCATTTGTAATTAGAATGTTCGCTTTCTACTCTGTCTTCATTGCTATCATTCTTATTCTCCTTGCCTTTGAGAAAGGTGTATATTTTGAAGTAATTTCAAAACAGACAATTATTTAGCTCTCTGTATTTCGCCATGTTCAAATACTTTTCTTCCATTTAATCTTTTGTAGTAATTTTCCTACAGATAATCTAGGAAAATATTTGACCTAATTTGAAAGAAATCTTGTGCACTGAAGTGAACTGGTTTTATCACTTTGTTTTGATAAAACTTGAAGTTATTATGAAAATTATGCTTTCAGATAAAATGCATCCCATGTGTGAATCTGCCAAAACAATATTTCATCTCTGTAATGGACTCCATTCCTACTTCATCTGCCTAATTGCTGAGTCACTGCTTTCAACTGCTTGAAGATAATGAAGACTATCACACATTTGACACTTGGAAAACAATAATATTTGAATTCAAACCATTTTCAATGCACTTTATTGGATTTATATATTAAATTGTTTTTTAAAAATTTTGTTTCTTTTTTACCTATCTTCATATAAATGATATTAACTTAGCAACAATGACAAAAAGATAACCAAGTTGTTAATAATTCAGTTTTTTTCACCACATTTTTTCTGGTTCTGCGCACATTAGCCTATTCTGGTGAAACAATACATTTATAGTTCAGGTGGGGCATTCACATCTGAGGAATATATCAAATGTCAAGAGTTGTACAAAATCTTGAGAGAGAGATAGGCCAGAAGGTGTCTGTCTCTCACAACCGATATAATATGGTGCTGAACTACCAGAGTGGTAATTAGTTGTTTATTAATATTAGGACTGTTAACTCCAAGATACCAATTTTTTAAATTTTTTTTATTCAAACCATAACATTCTTAAACACATTTTCAGTAATTAGGTGCCCAATAACCTGAAAAACAATTTTCATTCTAATTGGCTCAGCAGTTCCAAAGTTCAATATTTTGTGCATGTTGACATATGGTTATTTACATATAAAATGTAAACAAACAATCCATTCGATCCTAACTCACCATTTTTCAGTTTGTGTGGTTTTGTCAACATAATAGCCAAATTTATGAAAAATTGGTCATTTGAAAGATTTCCCAATTGTGAACAAAAACAATATTTTTGCTTATAAAATGTAAACAATCGGATCTGCTATAACTTACCCCCTTCTCCACGTAGAATCTCTCCACAAGCCTACATACAAAATTTCATTGAAATATATTAAGTAATAACAAAGTTATCCAAATGAGAAAAAGGATACAATGACGACAGACATCTATAACGAATGATAGGGCCGGGCTTTTTTCTGCCAAGGACAAAATAATGTGCCATTGATATCTGCTTTGGATATAAAATATCAAAGAAAATCTTACATAAAATAACAATTTGGAGAAGATTTTAGATGAAGTCTATAGAAAAGTCTTTATACTAACTATAGTTTTTCTTTTTCTTTATATACAATGTATTCAGTAATACACAATTTTGCTATTAAAACATGAGAATGTAAATATACTATATTTGAAGGCAGATAAGAGAGATCTTTTCTATAAAATGAAAAGAAATCTCCCTACCTACTAAATGTAAAAATGAGTTCGCTTCTTTTTTACCCCCAATATTTAGCCTTTACTATCGTAGACACAATTGGTATAATGGTTAATGGCATGAACAACGGAATCTGCGAGCCGAGTTCAAACTCCGGCCGAGGCTGATCATTTGCTCTAATACTCTTGGGAAAGTCATGAATCCATCTCTTCTCCCCCCCCAGCTATGAGTAAAATAGCAGTGCAGACAGGGCTCTCTAGTTTCTTGGAATACAATCAGTCTAGGAGAAGGACAACTCTGAATTTGAAACCAGCTCACCAGAAAATAGTGGCAATGGGTGAGCTTAATTAGCCACTACCTTCCCAGAAATTGGAAAGGCCTTGGTCCAGCAGTGGACAAGAAATCACTGGTGATGACGACGACCATAGACTACTAGTATTTCTTGAATATTCCTTACTGAAATGTGGGTGTATCTTTTTTGCACATGTACCATATGCTATCAAGTACTCTAAGTGTTGATACATACCTGACTTCTCTTTTTGCTTTTGAGCTCCTATAATTGAGCCTCCATGGTTCAAGAGCCATATCTCCTGAACTGTTTATCAGATGTCATCGGGTTATATTGTGCTGTAACAACTGCTTGAAACACTTCTTGTCCACTTACTTTACACCTGATATCTTTTAAGTACCATGGATTGATAGATACATATATTAAATGTGAATAAAAATCATTAAATGACATACAATACACAGCAATAATCCTAGCCAAATACAGGAATGAAACCAGAAAGGCTGGTTTGGTACACATAACATCATCTGTTGCCAAGCAGAGGCATAATTTGGTGGCAACATGAATTTCATGTGTCCTTTCATAATTCTGACGAGATTTTGGTCAGATTAAAAGAATAGACATGGACTGGGCGATATGAACAAAATAAATCATATCCCTGTATTATTTTTTTGGCTGAATGGCGATACACAATGTATATCTCTCGGCATATTTTCTAGTATGAAATGTTCAGTTGCATGTCAATTGTCACAAGAACTTTTATTAAAACAAACTATGGTCACAATAAAATGCATAGACAAGGTTTCCTTTCCTATATATAGCTGAACAATTATATAAACAAATTGCCTCTTTAAATTAAATAAAAAAAGTTGTCATATCTCCGAGAATGCTGCTTTTAGATGTGCTGTATTTCAGAAGCACGCCTCCAGTCCTTTTTCAGTATTGCTGAGAAACCTGAAGGAAGTGAGACAGAGAGAGATTGTGAGGTCAAACAAGAGACAAAGTGGTAGAGGAAGGTATACATTAAGGTCAAAGTGTATTAGTATCTATTCCTTTATCAGCTCCTAGATACAGGCTGAGGTGGGAAGGGAAAGTTGGTCATTTGCTTTTGATTTTTGATCTCCCTCGGTTGACAGCTAGAAATTAAGCAGTGTAGGGAGAATGAGGCTATATATCGATGTAAATGGTATTGTTTTATCATAAACCGTGAAAAGACGATATACTGCCCAGCCCTATGTTAGACTACTGAACTTGTACTTTATATAAGGTAGGTTCCTATAAGTTTTGAATGTTGTTCTTAATTCTGATGCCTCTCCAATTTCTTTTACATGGATTTTACGGTCTTTAAGGGATAGATTATGCTTGTCTTTGTTTTTATTCACCTATTTTCTTGCAACTTGCATTAATTCACGTTTTCTATCACAATGTTAAATCTGTGTTGCCTTTCTCTCTAAACAATGCAGACTTGACCAATTTGGTTTTATCATTGGAAGACTTTCTTCACCTAAATTGAGAGTTGATGCAGTTACTATTCCATATATCATGATGCCATCAATGAAAATGAACAGTTCTTGTAATATTCAAAGCAGACTCTGACTCATTTATTTTGCTGGCGTTTTAGAAAATGGTGTCATAAATACCAAAATACCAAAAATCTACGCACCGTATATGCTTGCATAAGTAAACTTTTTAAGCATCAAGTATTTTCCCTAATGGATCATATTAGTCTGTTTAGACCCTATGAACTTGACACTCTGATGGACACAATGCTGCCTTATGTTGGAGAGTCAAATTATCCGGTGAACATTGGACTAAATTTTAATTAATTAACACCATAGTTTTGGTGTCAACTTATATGCCAGCATATACGATAGTTACATATTGGAATCATATCCTTGTGAATATAGCTAAAATATAAACACTATTGAATCCAACAATATCAAGAATTTTAATGTTTTCTACTTAGTTTTCTAATTATTTTATTGCATTTCTATATTATATTATGATTTCTAAATGTTTGAACTGCTAAAGAAACATATCCGTAATTAATCGCCAGGAACAGTATTTCTCTCTATTTATGATATTTATGAGACCTTCAACTATGAGTGTCAATGATTGGAGATGAAGAAATTGGTTTTTGATTAATACTTCCATTCATTGGGCCAGAAAATATGAATTGATGAAGATTTTCCAAGAATTAAGCTGATTACAAAAAATTTAGTATCTGTAAACTTTTATTTATTATTGTCTTTTGTATCTGAAATTTTAATTTTGTTTTTGGGTAGTTTTTTATAAAAAGAATTTATTTTTAAATCTGTTAAAATCAATTTTTATTATGAAACCTTCTTCCCAGTAGATGATTGTTTTAAACAAAATTTTCTTATGTCTTTTGTAGATTGAGAGTTTATTATAAGCAATAGACATAGACTGCACACTTTAAATCGTGGCACTGAGCAACGCATCTGGACACTCTGCAGCCAGAGGATTAATTATGTGTGTATTTGCATATTCATCAGTTTCAATACATAGTTTTCTACAGTTTTCAATCATTTAAACAGTTTATAATTAAAATTTCAAATAAACAATATTTGTCCATAAATGAAAAACAGCAATAATGTAAAAAAAGAAAAGAAAAAAAACATGCCAACAAAACAAATAAAAATAGACTTGTAAATTGTTTTTATGAAGCAAATTGCATCCTTATTACACATTGATAAGTTGAGGCTATCATTTTTATCTTTGTTGTTTTCTTTTCCCTACCATTAGCATTTTCAAAGATCTTCAGGTGCCATATTTTGTTAAATCTATGCAATGGATTGAACGCTTAAACTTTTATGAATCAATCTTCATTTATCAATTCTTATCCGCTCAGTCACTGCTTTTACAATATAGTACATGAAGAAGAACAAAGATGAGAATACTCTCAGAACATCAATGTATATCTGATTTAAAAATAAGTTTTGAAGTAAAATTAAATTTTAGATCATCTTTAATGTTTGAAGAAAAACATTTGACATGACTTTTTGTTTATTATTTTTAAAGAAAATATATTAAAGCTATACTAATATTTGAGCCCTCTGTTTGTTTGTCTGATCCTCTTCTCCACAAAAACTACTAGGATTATCGACTTAATATTCTGCATGTAGAATCAATAAAAATTGACTTCCCACATAGGCTAACCTTGGTCATTTGAGTTCATTCTCAAGCCAATCTTTGGTTCTAAACATCAGATAAAATTAATTTTTAAACCAGAAGTTTCTTAAATCATTCCTCTCATGAATGGCAAAAAACAATCCTTACAGTGTCACTAGAATGCTGAACAGGACACTTTCCATCTATTGTACGACAGTCCAAAATCATTTTTCTAAAACTCGAAAATTTATATCAATATTGCAAATGTTATACACTTTCCGGGTTTTGATGGTGAAACGAATGTTATACGTTTTTACTCAGACTGTATTCTATGACATTGATTGAACAGCGTAGATGGGAAGTAAAGATTAAGCTCTAGTGTAAATACTCTTCTTTTTTTTTTTTTTCCAATTTGCTGTGTTCTCTACAGTGATATATATTAGAGAGCAAATTTAAACTGTGTTGTCAACTTTGAGGTTATATTTCCACGGGTAACGCTGGGTTGCTCTGCTAGTACTCTTATATTTCACATGAAAAATTAAACATTTTCATATTTCTTATTCTTACCTATTTTATTTGCTGACTAATTGACTAAAGTTCTTTTTAATACAGTATCAGGTTAACCCCTAAACTGATTCTGTGGTCACAATTTTTTTTTTTTACTGTTAAATCTTAAAATTAGATCAAAATGCATGAAAAAATGAAATTTGCATTTAAACAAATTTATAGTTTACTTTATATTCTGCTTGTGTTTCATCATAAATATTAAGTTTGTGCTTGAAACTTTCCCATATTTTCTATTTCTGCCTGTTAGACCAGAAACTGGGCAACATGCCATATCTTCATATCGTCTACAAATTCAATAAACCATTCAAATATTACTGAGCTTAGTTTGATGTTGATTTGCTTTGGAGATCGAATGACAAGTTACATTTGG
>VCCN01005098.1:4270594-4286059 GCA_006491835.1 Architeuthis dux | reverse complement strand
CACAGCCTATAATACAGAAGATTATTTTTAGATGGCAGGTTTATTTTAATTTTATTTTTGTCTTGGAGTGTTTCACCAATCTGATATATTCTTATTGGTTTAACCATTTAGCCTGAGAAATTTTGTAAACCGCTTATATTGCTATTTCACAAAAGTCTCATTGATTGACTCAATGTGTGATTGGCTTGGAGCAAAGTGTTTGATAATTATACTTCCGCTTGTTTCTGTGGTAGAAGTAATTTTCAAGAAGCTGTCACTTCTGTAACTTAGTTTGCCAATTCTTAACTTGTGTACTCCTTTGCTCTTGTGTATTTTCACAGACCAGCAATGGTATCAACATTTCCAGGCTTTTCTGTTTCAGTTCTTGTAGTGACAGAAGGGAGTTCAGTCCCATCTGTCAACAAGAATTAATGGCTTAACTTTTATAGTTATTACTGAATGGATGTTTGGCATTGGGAGGTCTTGTGATTAAACAAAAACAATGCAGAAACTGAATGATGAAATGGCAATGCCAAAGTCTGTGAATCCTAAGTAAAGGTTCATGCTTGAAAGAGAAAATCATTTTATGAAAAACTTTGGCCTTAAATTTGAAGACCAGTCAGCCATTTATTTGAATGATTCTGGTGAATAAGCCATGTTACTTTTAGTTTCTTTATTATATAAAATTTTCTATTAATGGTGTTATAAGATAATTGCAAAATGTATTTCTTTGCACAGATGCATATAGACTTACATTTTTGCAGACTAACTTAGGCATTCATGTGTATTTATGCATATGAAGTATTTATTTCTGTATTTATTGAATTGTATTTGTTTCAGCCATCTTGGACAAGTGACATGGAGAGTATAATTAGGAACTGCTACAATTATTTTGGGAGTGAGCGCTTACTGCATGAAGATACATATTCGCCCGCTCAACCTAAAGCACCAACATCTACGCTACCACTCAGTTTTCTGCCTTGTGAGCTTGTTATTAATGAAAGAAAAAGTTGGGTAAGGGCTGCATGTTTTTTCTGACCAACAATCATTTTATTGTTGATACCCTGTACATTTTTTTCCATTCATTTCATTTAAGTAAAAAAAAGTCCCTGTTGATAACTTTGTGAGCCTAAAACAAATGGATAGTTTTGCTGGTTAGGATTACAAATCATAGCAGCTTCCATACAGGGGATGTACAGAAACTGATTTTGGAATTCAAAACAGTCTTCTAAAGTACTTAAGAAGTCCTTTCTTTATTTAGGAATATCGTTATTACCTACAGAAAATTGCTTAGTTTAAAGAATAATCTCAATTGTCTTTCTAAAAGTAGTTTTTCTTCAACTCTTTTGAATGATGAAGGTACCTTGTCGGGATGTAATGGTTAGCAAGCTAGGCTTGCTGATCATTACTGCTGAGTAGTGAGTTTGATGCTCACTGGGTGACATACCTATGGCCTTGTGCCAAAACTAAGCTTAGTAAATAATTCTTGAGTGAGGAAGGGAAGTAATTCATTAAGTATTTTGGATTTTTACTGGCCTGTTTATGGCTGGATATTACAATTTTTCAATTGTTCTACAGTAAATAATAAAGAAAGATATTCTAGTATTTTAGGTTTTCTTTTGAATGTTGAACATATTTTCTCCTGAATAAATAAATAAATGGAAAAAAAAAAGAACAATCTTTGATTTTCTTGATTCTAAACTTCACATTGTTCTAATATTTAATCAACTCTTCATTCTGGAACCATTATTTTTCAGTGGACAGCAGATCTATGAAATTTTCAAGCCTAATTTTAGAATATAACCTAAAAAAATAGATAGACATACAGTTTTATTACAATGAAGCATTAAAATGAAATAAATACAATAAACCAAAGTAGGCATGTTCTACCAACAATCCCAACTGATACAGCCTTTTGGGAGGTTGGGTGGAAATGATTTTCAAAGAATCTGTTTGACATAGCACCTTCTTTATAACACACCCTAAAGTATTGAAAAACATAGTATTTGTTTCTCAAATTTATTCAGTTTTAAAGATATCTTTTGAAACATGGCTTCCTTTCTGGTAATCTTCCAATTTGATTCAATAGGAAGATTGCAGTTGGTTTAAGACTTTTTGCTTTATATGTGCTCTCTATTCTCATTGATATTGAGTATTCTTCATTGATCCCAAAAAATGGATGAATTCTATCAAACCAACTTTTGTTCAGGCAATCTAATCTCTTCCTCCCATCTTTGTTGTTGACACAACCTTTTGGCCGATTCATTCTACGGCCCTCTTCAGGTGTAAATAAATAACAACAAAGATGGGAATAAGAGATTAAATTGTTCGAACAAAAGTTGGTGTGTTAATGACTCTTCTCAAAGTTATAAACAATGAATTCTGTCAAGTTTGCTTTTGAATATGGATCAAACTAAAATAAAAACTTTAAGTTTGCAACATTCAACTGTTCTACGTAGCATATTTATTGATTGAACAGATATATTTCGGCTTGTCAGGCCAATTTCAATGTTCAGTAGATAAATTCTACTCAAATTCTGATTATGCATCCAGATCTTTCCTTTTTTTAAAAATCGGTTGGAAACTATTTTGAAACTTTGTTCCAAAACACAATGAAGATACGTGCCGTCGTGATTTATATCAACGTAACATGAATGCCATCAAAAACGTGCTTGGAAGCCTGCTGAATATGGATCATTATACCATAATTCCATTGCCTTTAGAGCTGTAAGATCTTTCTTTTCCTCTAATGATGTACACATTGCACTCCAACTTGTTACCATTCTGACCAGTTGGCAAGCTTCTATTAAAACTATTATTGACCATGTGGTTTGCTCTACAGATGAGGGGGTCCTTTTCAGATTGGCAGCAGATGAAGAGTTTATTAAAAAAACAACCCATCAATTTGTCTTCTTTTATATTTATGATTGTCTTCCTCATTGACTTTGTTTACTCTGCAAGATTCGGGTTGTTACTCTCTCTGATTCTCTTACACTGACAAGCTTAATGTTTATTCAAGGCTTATTTCCTTGTATATTAAATATTGCTTCATTTTCAAAGTAAATTACAAAAAAGCTCTAGTATTTCTTAGTATTTTCTTATAGCTTCCTTTTCCTCCAACCAACTTCTAATTATTTCTGCCTATAATATTTTTCTTTTCTCAGAAAAGAACACACTTTTCCCCCCCTATTATTTCCTTTCCCTTTCTCCTCCTGTAATTTCCTGAATTGAAAATGTTGTGTATGCATGTCTATGTCAAACAAATTATTGCTTTGTTCGTTAACATCCTAGTCCTTGAAATCATCAGCTTTTACAAAGTTTTAACATTAATTACGAAAAGAATCTTCTGGTGGCAAAGAGTTTGTCTTAGAACCCATCCTTTCCTGTGTGAAAGTCCAATGATAAGAAAGGCAACAAAAAGGGGGGTGTGTGGTAGAAGGGGGGGTGGTAGAAGGGATGATGAGTCATTTTTGGTAACCAACACTTAATTACTTCTTTTCAAATAGGTGATTCTGAGATGCCAGTGTGGAGTGGAGGAGCTCCACTCCTCACTGGCCTCTCAGAATATGGCTTGATACAGTTTGAGTTCAGAATGGTCTAAATATTCTTAATGTCTTCATTGCTGTAACAGATTGCACACAAAACCCTATAATATAGAGTATTTATACATAACTAAGAAGTAATCAAGGGACCAATCTGCCAAATAGAAAAATAAAACGGGGGGGGTGGTGAAACAAATTTGTATCTTCTCTTCTCAAGTGTATGGGGAAAAAATTACTGATATCTCATTTACAGACCCGACGTTTAAACATCAACCCAGTTTATTCAGTTTTGGTGAACACTTTTTCATTATGTGGACAAGTGTTAAATATCCTAAATTGATACCATCAAAGGATAGTGCTCTAAGATTAAGCAATACAGAGAGAAAATATTTATAATTAGTTGTTAATGTAACCTGTGATATTACGGGTAGGATTTATAATCCATCAAAACTTTTATTCACTCTACTGATTACATATATCGTATATAAAGCATGTATAGGGAGTAAGCAAATACAAAGCTGTCTATGGTACATTTAGCGGGTGAACAGAATAGTTAATATTATATTAATGATTTTAAAAACTGATCAGTTAATACTTATCTATCTACTGCTTGAAAGCTTATACAAAATATAAACCTGTGGGATCTCTAGAGGGTACATTTTGGCTTCCCTCACAGAAGCATTTGTGATAGCCCACTCTTGGTAATTGTTGGTCTTGGTGCAAGCAGAAGGTTGTTCACAGAATTATGAATGAAAATTTCCATAGTACTATTAACACGTGACAGTGAAATTTGATTATTAAACCATCAATTCTTTTTATTAGAAACCATCAACGAAAACTGTCAACATAGTACTTAGCCAGCCAGACCAACTTAAAAACTATCATGTATACAGGCCTCACCAACAGAGCCTAGAGGACTGAAAATTTAAACAATTAACTCCTTATTATATCTAGAAACTTTCTTCTTTTTAAAAAAAAAATCTTTTTTAAATATCCCCCCAAATAGGTTTTTAGTGGCAGGTTCAACTTGCAATGTAAGTTTCTCCTAAATTGATCCTTTAGTTTGTGCTTGGCAGCTTTCACACTTGTTTTTTGAAAATTTAGACGTTTTTAGTGATCACTGCCTAACAAAAGGCAAGAGAATTAACTTATTCACTGATCACCCCCAACACTGCATGCTTCCAAAAGACATAGTTTTATTTTATTATTTTTTCAACCTAACCTTTTGGGACTCAATTTGTATGTTGTGCATTGGAAATCAGAAAGAAAAGGCTTGTCAATTGCCATGATTTAGTGCAAGTGTTACTGACAGAATAGGGCTGATATATGTATAATATTGGACAGCATTGTTTTGTTGATTCATTTGGAATTTTCTCCCGTGCATTGAATGTATGGTTAGCTTTCTAAGGAATGTTTTATCAAGTGTTTGGTTTTGTTTCCCTACTCATTATTCCTACTAATGAGCACTTCCCTCTGCCTATGTGTTTTGTTTAGAGAAAAAAAGTGTCAGTTAAGTTTCTTAATGCTTTGCTTCGTGTTTTTAAAAAATATTTTTTTAAGGCCTTTCTAATGAAAAAGTCTTTCAAAATATTGTGGATCAAAATGTTTCTAGGATAAACATATTACTTGTATGTGAAATAATTAGCATTTCATCATTTTCATCATTGTCAGTATTGTTCGGAAAGTGAATACGTTGTTTGTTTTTTTTTTGTTTTCTTTATTAAATTTCCCTGATATCCATAGTACATGTAGAGGCAATCCAACTGCATTATTAGGTTGATGCAAAAGTTCCCAGTGCCATCTTTTGGACTAAACTTGGATTAAACCTTAGTTTTGGTGTCGACTTATACACCAGCATTACAGTAAATTGTGTTATTCTATCATAAAAATAACTCAATGATTTCTTCAATGGATTTTTCAATATACTTGTTGGAACCACTTACTAAACAAGGAGAGCTGCATGGAACAAGGTGTGAAGAATATGCTGCATGTGGAAGAACTTCTCGTCCCAGCAAAATGTTAGGGAAAATCTCAAAAGTGTCTTTGGTTCTTTATTGCTTGTGCAATCAGTCGACTGTAGTGCATTGTTCACAAATCTTATGAAAAATTTGGGAGTTAAGAAAATGGGTTCCACATTAACTTCTAGAAAGCAACATCGGTCCACATTTAAATATTTGTTATTCTCTTTTTGTTCAAAGCAGAAAAGAATGTCATTTTTGAAAACATGAAAAACAGATATATTACTGTAATCTAAAATGAAGAAAATCATGGCTTGATTCAGGACAGCCTTCAACATCTCTACCTAAATGGAATCTACTTGTTTTGCTCAATGCATCTCTTTTTGTCAGTGGTTCCAAAAAGTATATTGAAAAATTCCTTGAAGAATTCATTGGGTTGTTCTTTTTATGATAGAATACCCAATTTACCATAATGCCAGTGTATAAGACGACACCAAAACTAAGGTTGAATTCAAGTTTAGTCCAATATTCACTGGATCAATAGACTCTCTGAAATAAGGGAACACTGCATCCATCAGACTGTCAAGATCATAGGGTCCAAAAAGACTAATAATATAATCCATTAGGGAAAAGTCTTTATGTTCAAAAGTAGATTTGTACAACAGTATATACAGTAGCTGAAAGGTGGCATACGGTTTATAGGAAGCCAGGGAAAATATTTTGATGATTGAATAATGATGCTATGAATTTATTTGGATAAAAGATTTTGTCAAAAAAATGCTGGGTTATTGGAGCACTGTTTTTTATTTTTTTTTTGTTTTTGTTTTTAAATTTAAAAAAAATCAAAAGATAACATGTAGCTGAATAAGGAAAATAACCTGTTCTTTTTCTTTCTAAATGAACATAAAACGGAATACAAATCTTGGATTCACAGAATGGTGTGTATTCTTTGAAACAAGAATTTAGACTTAATATTGAAAAACTTAAATATTTCATTTTATATAAGAAAAAGTGTTGTTGTTTTTTTTTGTTTGTTTTTTGTGGCCTTTCATTGGCCATTGAAATGTATGGGTACTTTGATGAATTGCTTTGGCCTTTTCGATTAGATAAACCGATGGTGAAGTAAAGAACATGTTTTGAGTGATGAACTAAATTAAAGAACTGAATCTCCTTAGTGCTGTATCAAATATATGCAACTTTATTATTAAACAAAAATAATGGACAAAAACTGCAGTAAAACTTCTGATTACTTAACTACTCTGTTCAATATGAAATATTGTATGACACATTGTGTAAGCCAGTTTTGTTTATAGTCTACTCTGCATTGGTAGGATTGAATTTGTGGATTACTTGTAAACGGGTTCTCAAAACCATAGAACAGACAGTAGATATGTATTATTTGTTAGTAATTTCATTTAATTTAATGTTACATTTTTAATGAGATGGATGAGCTTGGTTCTTTCTATCAAGTAACTCAATTCTATGCATAGTTTCAGAGAGACACACCCACATATTCTCAATTGACAGTCTTTCACAAAATTTGTTTTAGTTGGTTCTGATTACTTCAAAATTGCAATGTTTTTACAAACCTTGCATATACCTATACTTTTTCTTGCATACCCCTAGGGGTACACATATCCCGGTTTGAGAACTCCTGTTTATAAATGATTGATTCTGGTTGCAGCTTACTCAGGCAAGATGACCAGGGTGTAACTCTTGCAATGAAATCTGATGATATTACCACAGCAGTTTAATATTACTATAGAATAAACTTAATTTTGGATGTTTCAGTTAAAATTGGCAATCTTGTTTTACTATTAGCCTTGCTCTGGTATTTTAGGATAATGATCGAAAATAGTTTCATGATAATTCCTCTTTGTTAAGCTTAACATCATGATCAAATGAAACCTTGATTTTGTTTGCTTTGTGCTTTGATTTTTTGTGTGTGCCTTTTCCTTCTTCATCATCGATACTTCAACGTCAAAGAGATTTTGTCAAACTCCAAGACAAAGGCAGTTGTCTTTACTTTCCTATGTAACAAGAACAAGAACAATCCTCACCAAAAATAGGGTGTAAACCGATATGTAAAATCCCCATTACCCTACCGTGATTTGAATTCCTTACCTAGTGATCGCTAGCCTGGTGTGTTACCACCTGCACTAAACTGACAAGTCTTACATACCTCCAAAATTCATAGTAGAATTATGCAAAGAAGTAGGAGCAGAGTTTGACACTGGAGCAGCCAGGCTTGTTTTTATAGTTGTTTTGTTTTTCATCGAATAGTTAGATTTCTGCTCTATTGAAGTTAATTGAATCTCATTGAAAGGAGAAAATTAAATGGAGTATAAAGGGATTGTTGATAGCCGGTTAAGGATTTAAATAATAGATGCTGCTGCAATATAGAATAAGAGAGGTTTGGCAGATTTCTCTTGGGTTTTAGGATCTATAAGAAAGAGGTCAAGAGTATCAAATTCAGGGTGCGTGTGGGAGGGTATTTAATGATCTAACTACAAATGCTTTATGAACCTCAAACAATATTTATACGTCCTTGCGCGTATATGCTTGACAATCTTTTATCCACAGAAATCTTGGTTATCTCTTGAATTGTTTTGTTTTTTGATTGCTGTTTAGAGTTCCTGGTTTCTGCTCTTTTGACTTGTTTGCAGTTTAAAGGGAAATTAGAAAATGTCTAACTTTATCGGGTTTTATCCAGATGGATGTTGCTTCCTGTTTTGCTCAAGGAGTGCAAACGGAACTAAGATACAAGAAACTAGAACCTTTAAAATTATTTAAAACTTTATTACAAACTGCTAGTACAATTTTTATATCAAGACACTAAGGAAAGGCATGAGGCCTAATTTCCCTGTGTGCTGTTATCTCCAGCATTTTCCTTGTATAAGGTCTGCCCGGAAAAAAATTCAGCCATTTAATATTAACAAAAAAATAGCCTGAGGGCAATTATGCCTTAATCCCCTTTAAAGTACTCCCTCTTGTGACCCCACATCCCATTTATTTTTGCCTTTCCAATTATCAAAACCGTTCGCCTTTGGGATCCCCATCAGCTGCGTCATCATCACATGTCCTTAATCTCATCCATGGTCAGAAATCTCTTGGGGAGATCGACCTGGGTGATGCAATGTTTTTCCAAAAAATCCTGCATGAGATGTGAAGACTGACTTGCTTGGTCATTGTGAATGTGACGGTCACACATTAATTACACTCAGTGGTGTCTCATTGCCGAGTGAGTAACCCCATAAGAGAGTATCTGTTCACACATGTGCAGTAAGATCCCCTCTAATTGGTTACCAAGTTACACCAAGGCAGCACAACCAGTTCTCCAAATATCAAAAATGGACAGACCTCGTATACCACGATGGAATATATAAAGACTAAGTTAATTCACTGCTGTGCAAGACATTCTAGGTGCGTTATTTGGTTCCCAATAAAGGATTGGCCACTCACTACTATGAATGTTTATAACAGCAGTATTTATTTGATTGCAAGAAATTGCAACTTGTCAAACAAAACAACAGTCAAATATCCAAGATTTGCAAGACAATATGTTATATATCCCTTTCTTTTCTCAAATTTATCAGTTCTGTAACCTCAGGTCTACTATTACTTTGTGTTTAGGATTATTTGAGATAAGTGCTGATCAACATCAAAAAGAGACTACTGGGATCAAAACCATTTTCTTAGTGCCACTGGCTGACATACAAGTGGCTATGTGTGTGAGAGGCTGAGGAAGTATTAAAAATACTGTTTGGGTTTTAGTGTTTTATTGTTATGAACTAGTATTCTACTCACTCCTCCTTTTTTCTAGGCATTCACACTTTCTCTTTCATTGATTTCTATTTGGAGTAACCAATGTCTACTTTTAAAAAATATTTAATAATTCTATTATAATGTGCAGTTGAATTAATCAGCATCTGCTAAATTATAACTAAAACAATTTTTGAAAATGCCCAAATCTTGTTAGATTAAAATTGTGGGGCCACTTAGCCAAATAATGTATTTTGTGATAAAAGCACAAAATTTGGTACACTTATAGCCAAAGGCATTCCCCCCAAAAAATTTGGATATTTAGCCATCATGAATTTTCAATATGTCGCCCATGTCAGCCATATCAAAATGGTTGCCAGTGACAATTGTTTTCAGATCAATGTTCCTATCAGCATTGGATATAAGGATATTGAGGACATAATTAGTTGAATGTATTTACTATACATAGTTTTTGGAAATTGCCATTTGGATAATACATGCAAGTCATTAAAAAATTCAAGAATGACCGCCATGACTGGTATGAAAATTGTAATTGCAATAAAGTTGTGTAAACTTTGGCAATAAGTGTATAAAATGTTATGCTTTTATCACAAAGTGCACAATTGGCTTGAAATTTCCAAACTCTGTTCTATTTGTAATAATAAATTACTTGAAAAAGGATCAAAGAAGTTTAAAGTTATATCTAAATGTCTTTGCCAAAATCTTTCAATTTGTTTATTATACATTTAAATAAAATAAATTCAATAGAAAAAGTAAAACATTTGGGCATATTGGGAACATTTTCTGTGTGCAATGAAGTGACTTGCAAACAGAATGTTGTCTTCACATCAACTTTCCTATTTAGAGTTTTATTAATGAGTATTACCCCTTTTTTGTTAAGAATTTAATAAGAGCTGATGTTTCTTCTATTCATCATTCTTTCACTTAGGAAGTTTTCAAAAATCCTATTTAGTTTGCTGTCAAAAAAATGACTTGAACAGCATTATTTTTCTTTCTAAAGATAGTTTATAACTTTTATAAATTTTCTTTGTTTTGCCAGGATGATGTAAGCAACAAGGTGACTACTACTCACTGGGAATCTTCAGCAGGGTGCACTAATCAGGATATATCTGGTGAGGAACTTTTATTTTCTATTCAATACAATATAACTCTTGTGTAGAATTCTTAAACTATTTGTTCTTGCTATTCTTGTATCAAATTGAGTTTTATACATGTTATTCCTCTTAATAACAATCCCCATATATTGTCTCTTTATAGAATGAAAAGTAAGGCTCATTGAATGACCTTACAATATGTAATACGAGATCTGACTGGAAAGTATCCAGCCATTCAATATTAACGAAAAAAATAGCCTAATGGCACCTTCAAAGTACTTCCCTTAGGACTACACATACCTATCCCAGCATGCCTTCTACTTTTCAAAACAGTCTGCAAAGACCTTTCAGTATTGCCATTGCCTTGTTGCATTCTCTTTAATTTCGTCCCATCTGAAATCTCTTTGGAGAAAAGCCAAAAGTCACAGGGAGACAAATCTGGCCTGTAAGATGGCTGGCAGGCGTGTACGATTCGATGTTGTGCCAAAAAGACTCTACATGAGACATTAAGAATGACTTGCTTGGTCATTGTGAATGCAATGGTCACACAATACACAAGTTCACTCAATGGTGTCTCATTAACAACTGCATAACCCCACAGGAGAGTGTCTGTTCATGCATGTGCAATAAGATCCCATCTGATTGGTTACCAAGTTACATCAAGGCTGCACAACTAGTTCTCGAGATATTCAAAATGGCTGGATACTTTCTGGACATACCTCATACACAAGACTAAATTGTAACTACATTAAGGAGAAAATTGGATGGTTTGACATTTTTCTTCCCCCATTAGTTATAATTAATTCTATTCCATTTAAAAATCATATAGCTTACACGTTTCCCAGTTATATGTACATTTTATAGCTTTTCATTCATTCTGAATAAGTAATGAACGAGGAACTAATAAATCATCTGGTATTTAAGGCAACTTATTGTTCACATCCATCTTTCTCATTCTTCTTGACCCACTGCTCTCAACATATCTTATAGATATGTTACACAATGATGGGAGCTGTTGATTGATGAATTTGAATTTACTTCTCATTTTCTTACATTTAACTAACTATTCATAATGCCAAGTCATCCTTGAGCAAAATATCATATCTATACGCCTTCCTCTGTCAAGATAAGAGGTTATAGCTAGACCATGAAAAATCTACTTTAAAATACATTAAGCAAAATTGACCCTTTTATAAGAGTTGTTGCATTTTAATAATTTTAAAACTAATCTTTATGTAATTACTAGTCACTTGTCAATTTTTATAGACTGGAAGAAATGCCATTTGATAAGAGATTTTGTGCATCACCATTAGAAAGTATATGAATACAGGTATCCCCCATTTTTTTCACTTTTACGAGAGAAAAAGAAAAAATAGTGTTCAGCATTTGTTATGCAGCTAGCCGTTATAGAGGCAGCACACACACACACACACTCTTTCTCTCTCCTATGTCACAGTACTTCCCACCACCCCAACCTCTGATGACTCAGCCTAACATACCATCATCATTTTTGGGGTCTGGGAACGCTCAAAAATATTTCCCCCTCATAATTTAATGGTAATTACTTCTTTGCTTTACACCATTTTGGTGTATGAAAGGTTTTTATTGGAATACTCTCCTTTCGGATAGCGAGGGGAAACCTGTATTGTGAATTTTTCCAGTATAAGAAAGGAAAAAATGTTATAGATTGTAAGATTTAAGTAAGGCAAAGGATGAAGTTCTGCACTGAGGGTGATTGGAGAGTACATTTTTTGGTGAAGATCATGCTATAGGTGGCAAGTAATCTTCATTCAGCTACTATAATCTGGAAAATTAAATAATGTAAGCTCCATTTAGCCATAATAAAGAATCATTGAATGAGATTTGTGTGCTACTTATTGGTACTGTTACTAGAAACTCCCCTTTTCCAATGGCGATGTATAAAGTCCTTAATTTTATATGTTTTTGTGTGAGTTTATGATTAATGCTCTCTTTGATTTTGTTTCAGGCTGTGCCAGCTTTATGGAGATTTATATTTGTTACCACTGTGAAAGGCAGTTCACCAATAAAGATGCAATGCGCATTCACCAAAATGCCTGCAGTCACCGTCCAGATAATCAACCTGGTATGCAAACGCCTCCCCCTCCTCTGCCACCACCTCCTCCTTCCTCCCGCTCCTCCAAGACACTGCCAATCCACGGAGGAGAACGTGCACGTCCACTTACCCATCACCCGACTGACGATGATCGCCACAGAATCAGTAAGGAAAGTTTCTTGAAATCTTTTCAGTTGGTCCAAATTCTCAAAGCTGAGAAACTAAAATCTGAAAAGCTCAAGTCAAGGCGAAACACGGATGTCGATTGTCAAATAATCGATGTTGAACCTCATGATTCGGTTCAGCAAACCTCGCCACGGACCCCAAAGTCGCTCATTTCTCAATTAAGTCGGGAGGGAGATCCAGGAGTCCATCGAAAACGCCTCTGTTACCCGACCAGTATAGAGGAGAAAGATGGAGAAGGTGGTGACAGCGTTACCAGCAACAGCGTGGAGGACATTGATGCGTTTAAAAAGAGTTCGAAAACCAACTCTCTGCTCTGCATTGATATTTCATCATTGCTGGGTTTACGAATCCAGAAACATGTTAAAGCAGAAACCACTTTGCAGGCGCTGCCCGACATTGAGCAGTTCTGTAAGACCCCAGAGAAAAATGATGCTTTAGAAAGGTTGCGTACCAGACCGATTATGTACCCAATCACATTCAGAAACTCTAAAAAGACCAACACAAAATTCAGTCATGAATACAAGTTCACTAGAGCCCAACAAAAGGAGTTTATGAAACGTGTGCAGACTGGACTTAACAAGCAAAGCCGCATGCTGAAACGCACACTAAAGTCATGCAGTGTTCGCCTCCGACGTTTAAATGTGGAGGAAATTAAAAAATGGACAACTCCAAAACGGGATGCTCGGGTTAATATTCAACCTTTAACTCATGATCAGATTCTTTTATGGACATCTAAGCGTGAATACTTGAAGGACTCCCAAAATATCAGTAGCATATACCCTTGGTCTCCGCAGAAATTCCCCTCCAAATCTCTCCCCACAAATAAGTCAGCTGCACCTATGAGACGATTAGGGTATCACTATTACAAAATGGGAAGTCCTGTACATAAAAAAGTGCGAAAGCCACCACATCCAATGACCATCTACAAGAGTGTTTTCTCTAACAATTCTACCTCGAAAGCTAAGCCACTTGCTGAGAGCCGCCAGTTCATTCCTTCTGTGAAACATGCTTTGAATGATTCGCATACATTCAACATGAGACATGCACCCGAACTTCCAAGATATTTAAATAGTCGGATTGTTCCTAAACCGGATCAGATGCCTCCACACTTTGCCAACCCCTATAGTTCGTTGAACGCTGAATTTCTATCCTCCCATTTGCCCCCACATCCACCACTGCCACACCAGGCATACAGAAACCTTCACAACCCTCCCCTGACACCCCAGTTTCTGGTGAGGCATATGGAGAACAGAAGTACCATGTCGTCTCCACCCCTTGTTGTGATCCCTGTCCTTGGTCCTCCACCAGACCATGCTATTCCCGGTTTAGGAATGCACACTAGCCACGGATTGGCCACTCACAGCATCTTGCCCAGCCAGGAAGAACCATTAAAGCTTGTAAATAAGCCACAAGCCCCTGCTTCTGGGGAATCATCGAATGTTCACAAACTGAGTGATGACAATGTGTCCATTCACACTATATCTTCTGATTCAGAAGATGAGGACACGTATGTGACCCGATGCACGATTTGCAAACGCGGGCCATGTGAGTGCTCTCCAACTGAGTGTTTCAGATTCCTACCTTATTTGCAGCCCAAACCGGCACACCAACCCCAACAATTTCACACATTCGATCCAAATCCCCGTATCAGTGACCAAAATGTTGCAATTGCTGCCGCCAACAGCCTAAATTGCGGAAAAACTGTTAATGACTCGCCTTTGCGTGTGATAGTGAATTACAACAAATACAACGGCAACAATGGCGGAGGTGGCATTGGCGGCAGCAACAACAACCACAACCTGAACAACAGCCATCACAGCGGTAGCAACAACAGTTTGGCCTCTTCTGTGGGTGAGCTTGCAGATGGCAGCCGTTGTCTGTCTAGTCCAGGGGAGCAGCAGATCAGTCCAAAACATGTTTATGCTCCCATCATAAAATCTGTGGGTCACCGGGAGAAGCAGTTTTTGAAGCAATACCACGTGGCACGAGGCAGCCCCGAAATCTGTAACTCCAGCCCACTGAAAGTCATTAATCGTGTTGAAGCTGCACGAGGAAGCAAACTATACAATGAGGAACTAGTGGAGAACCATGCTGGATCCTCAGTGTCACACAACAAGTATTACGGCAATCCACAGAGGACTAAGAATTGGCACAACGCCTACAACAACAACAACAATAACAACAGCAGTAACAACAACAAAATCAGAGCACAAAAGGTTAGACGGAGTTCGAGCCCGGTTGAGTTAGATGATGATATTCAAATTTTAGAAGAGGTAATCTGTATAGACTGACTGATGCCGATAATCCATTTATCTATCTACCTACTTACTTACCTGTCTATCAGTCTATCTTACCTACTACCACTATTATTACATACTATTTGTAGAGATGGGTAGATAGATAAATACTGTTCTTGATGTGTGCGAGTATCTGTGTGTGTGATTGTGTGTGTATACATATGCATAAATGTGCGTGCGTGTGTTCAACCATGCTGAGGAGATGAATAAAAGAAGCAGAAGATTCAAAAACAAATGTAAATAAAGGAAAAAGAAACAGTTCATTCTGACAATTAAAGACAGAAATCTTCAGACTTCCCAGACTTTTCTTCTTCTTCTTCTCACTTTTCATCCTCATGTCTTCAAGTATTCAGTTGCTGACATTTTGACCTTTCCACATAAGAATGTAGCACACACCATCATTTCAAAAGGGTTGATTTGAGTTAGACATCAGCATCTCTTTCTCTAACGTCTTTGATTGTAGCAAACATACCCACCCACTCTGTATCTTAAAACAGATGCATACACATTTGTGTGCGTGCATATATATATATATATATATATATATATATA
>VCCN01005098.1:4234751-4249803 GCA_006491835.1 Architeuthis dux | reverse complement strand
CTTCATCCAATAATAATAAAGATTGATTTATATAAAATATCAAGTTTAAATGTCATAGGAGAGACATGTCATAGGAGAGACTTCTCATAAAAATGTTCACAGCATCATAAATTCTATAAAGCTTTTTTCCATAAAGAGAAGTTGAAATTAAAAACCAAAACCAACTGTAGTAATTTAATCAAGAGCTCATAGGAGGCCTGTTCAGAAAGTATCCAGCCATTTAATATTAATGAAAAAAAATAGTCTACCTAGGGCTATGGCGCCTTAGTCCCCTTCAAAGTACTCTCCTTGGGACCTTATCCCAGCATCCCTTCCACTTTTCAAAACAGTCTGCAAAATCCTTTTAGGATTGTCATCAACTGCCTCGTCGCATTCTCTGAATGGTCTGAAATCTCTTTGGGAAAAGCCAGAAGTTGCAGGGAGCCAAATCTGGACTGACAAACCTGGCTGATGTGATGTTTGGCCAAACTGGTTCTCAAGATATTCAAAATGGCTGGATACTTTTCGAACAGACCTCGTATAAGTAAACATCATCAAAATCAGACTGCGAAAAGCTGACAAATATAGGAATGAACATTAATAATTGAGTTGTTTTTATGACTTACCAGAATTGGCTTTGGCCTTAGCAAAATCGAGAACTGCCCAAATTGAGCAGCTAATGATATATAAGCCACTCATTTGTTTCTGTAAAGAGAAAGAAAAAAGAATTTAGAATTGATTCACAAATCATCTTTTCTCATTAAATCCCTGACAGCAATCCCTTTTGACAGCAGTTAATTGTGTCATTAAGCCAGCTACAGTTTAGTTGGGGTGGGATTAAACTAATAAGAAAATTTGTAGTTAAATTGGTATGGCTGATATCAGAATTAAGATTATTTTTGAAAATATTTATATTCTCAGATGTGACCGTCTTTTCACTTAGGCTATTTCCTAACATCAGTAGAGGTCTGAATTTGTAGTTTATAGCTGTGTCCTCTGGTTTTAATCTATTAATTTCAATTAAATCTTACCATTTTCTTTTCACTAATTATCGATATTTATTAAGACTAGTTTAATATAGCAATAAGCCAAATAGGGGTTGGAAGATAGTGTTGTGCCAATGTTCCAAGTGGAAATCACCTGCTTGCCTTGAAAATTAGCATTCAAGATCTTGGCTGTCACATGAGTTCAAACGCCAGTCACTGGCACAGGTGGGCAATAAACAATTACCTAACCCACTAAGGACACATTATAGCTGATTATTGACAATTATCTTCAGGAAAATATAATATATGCAATATACACAAATATATATGTACAATATACTGTAATATATCCGTCAACCGGAGGTGCGATTGGCATAACAGTTAACGGCACAAGACAGTGATATCGGCAAGCCAAGTTAAAAATCTGTCTGAGTATGTTTATATTCTCTTCGGAAAGGCATGAATCCCCCCCCCCTCCCCCAGCTATAGGAGAGTAGACTAGGCTCTATATCCTTGGGAGGCAACCAGTCTAAAAGAAGGACAACTCTGAATTCAAAACCAGCTAAAACCAACATGACCATGCAATCGTCACAGGAGGAGTTGGGAAGGCTTTTGTCCAGCCGTGGGCCTGAAATGGATGATGATGATACAACGTGGTTTGACAAAAATAAAAGTTGTTGATGACTTGTTCAAAAGAAACACATGACACATGTAGGTGAATGAAGGCAATACATGTAAATTAGTCACATGTGTAGGACAATGATAGGACAATGGGGATTACCCAGAGACCAAATAGCATCGCTGGAAAGCAGTTATTAATCACAGCAGTGTGTGGAGGATAAAATCAAGACGAGGTGCGAATTTCAAAGGACGTTACGTAAATAACGTCGTTTGGTATTTAACAAGTGTAGTAGCGAAAACGTTAATTAATGTCAGTTGAGATGCCAAGGGACATAACTCTGAAATCCTTAAGTAAGAGTTATCTTTCTTGTAATTTGATTTTTGTATACAAGTAGACAGTAAGCGTTACCTGTATCTTTAACTGCGACGAAAGTCGATAGTTCTCTGAATGCCAAAAAATTTGTTGTTCAGACCAAATTTGAATCTGTTCACAGCGTTTATAAGAAAGGAAGAATATAGAGAGTGGGTGAAGAAAGAGGAGATAAATCCAATAATAATATTAGATTAGGTAGATAAAATATAATTATAATAGATTAGGGAGTTAAATCTGAATTGATCCCACCTGATATCTTCTTGAGTCTCAACTAAAATCCTTTATTTTGAAGGTATATTAAGCGTTACTTTGTTTTTAATTAGTTCTTAAGGTAAAACGAATTCACAATATCTCATTTATAATTAAAATGTTAGGAACTCTTAGCTAATAGAAATGGTTAGCAAGCTAGTCTATCAAATTATTATTTAGTGTAGTTCAATCTTCATGGGTGCCACATTATTGTGTTAGACTAAGCTAAGTTTAATAAATATCTATCTGTTTTAGATCAGAATAAGAAATATCTGTCTGTTGTCAGTCTAGTTTGTTTTGTGTCCCCAAATTTGAGATATTTGTTAATATTTTGTAACTCAAAATCTCTAGATTTTTAAAATCTTTTTACTCTATTAAAAAAAGAAGAAAGAAGAAAGAAAAAACAGAAAAGGCAGCCTCCAAAACAACTAAAGAAAACAACCTTTTTCAATGTGGCATATTAATAGGTATGCACAAAATGAAAAAGATTTCATGTGTGTAAGCAACACCTGATTTAAAAGATTTATGGTAGACATTGCAGTACAAATAAACAAGATTAAAATGCACCACAGCTGCACTGTGCAAAAACAAGGCATGTTGTCATCTGAAGCTCCCATAATTTGAAATAGCGGTCAATTTACATAAACAAAAAACAGAATAAAATATATGAAAAATACAGCTAGTAAATATTTTTCATGATTTTGCTATATTTAATTATTCATCCTTGTTATAATATTTTTATATAAGTTTCTGTCAAACCACTATATGGAAAGAATAAAAGATATACATATGAAAAGCTTTTAAAATATTGGAATAATCAATAAAAATGATGAAAAATTTTTTTTTTATAAAAATATTGAGTGAAAAAGCAGTTCCTGGATATTATTCTAAAAAAGGTAAACATAATTAGTATCTCAGGGATATATCTGTAAAATGTGTAAAAATCAATGAAAGCATGATTATATAAAATAAATAAATCATCAAATTAATAAAAGGTGGGGTAGGAATTATATGAAAAAAAATTATTCTTCTCCTAAATTTGGAATGGAAAATTATTTTTTGTTAAATTCGTCCTTTAATAAATAAGTATCGAAAATGTTATTAAAATCGAATAATATGCTGATTTTTGCCAGATTTTTTAATTTCTCACATGTCGATTTCATGCTGAAATTTTTGTCCGTTTTGTTTATACCTACATGTTAGCTAACCCAAATAAATGATAGGTTAAGATAAAATTTAGTAAGTTTACTCCAAGCAAATATTAACAAAATTTAAAGTACCAAAATCCCTTCAGAAACTTCTTAAAGCACTTTTGATAGTTTTCACTATTGAACTAAAAAGTTTCATCAGTGTTAAAAAGAAAAGTATTTTGAGGATTTGAGAAGGTACGAAAATGTTTAATAAATTTGATAAGCGTGTGATGCATGTGTAAAATTTTGCCCAACTAAACATTTTGCCTGCATTTTCTTCCCTTACAGTGGTGTCACTTACAGACTGCACAGGGTGACAATATCAAAGGGGGTGACACCAAAATTACTGTATATAAAAGTTTTGGTCAGTGTTTCAGCTTCATGAACTGTTGTTTTCATTGCTACTGATGTTTTTACACTCGCTGGTTTTGTCAAATTTTCTGATGTTTCAGCTACAATGTTTTCGTAATTAATATTTGTGAACCTATATCAACAACTTTTGTGAGAATGGAGTACAAATTAAAGAAAAATAAGTAGAAAAATGAAAAAAGGCTTCCACTCAGTTACCGATGTTGCAAGTCAATATAGAAAGATTTTACAAAACAATTTTGTTGTTAGTATTCATGTAATCTAAAAATATTACATTTAAACAATAAATTAAAACTATGTTTATCACATATTATTCTGTGATAACATTGATAAATAACTTACATGTATAACAATTACTTAAGCGTTAAAGTTTAACGTTAAAATAAACATAATTTTGATGAAATGTTTTTCTTTGAATTCTACATTTTTCTAACAGAATTTTCACTTAAACCACATGAATCTATATAAATGTAAATACATCTAGGCTATATTTATGATATTGTAATTAAAAAGCATAATTTTAATTTTGCTAGTTGTTTATGTCACTACTATCGCCATTACATTCATTAATATACAGGAATTACAATTTACAAGTATCTTTAGTACAAAAGACATTACTAAGGATTCTTTATGGTCTGGTATGGGTGTAGGCTCATGGGGTGACACCACAAGTTACCGCACTAGATGACACCAACCCTAGTGATGCCACTGTTCCCTTATAAATTTGTTTCATGATGATTTTTACTTTTGCTCTGAACATGATTTATCCAGATGATTTTCTTACCTTTTTTTTTCACATTCCCAGTTTTGTTTCAATTGTTCTGTTCTAGTGGAGATTGTTTCAAAAATCCATATTCATGAAATGGCCACGTATCCACAAAACAAATAGCATCTGTTGAGACGGGTTCAAGAGTATCTAAAGGCAGAAAGTGCAAAAACACTTTCAGAGAATTGCTGAAGATGAAGAATTTTTGCAACAGCTATTTTTTTTTAAGTCAGCAAATCTGAGAACTGACACATAATATACATACATAATTTCTTCTTTTTTTTCCATTCTGTTTGCAAAGGAAAGAATATGAACCAATCATTTGGTAAAATGCAATTAACTCCTCTCTTAATGGTAATTTTGTTGGCACAAGAATGAATAATGAACTAAGATTGGCACGACTTCAAAAATAGGAAAACCATATGTTCAATCTCTTTACTGCTAATAATATGAGAGAGAGAGTTTTATACTTGTAAATATCTTTATAGCCATTTTTTTAGAATTATGAAATAGCTGTAGTTTTCCAATGTGAAGGTTGATTTAAAATTCATTGTCAATGTTATTTTTCCAGGCTGCTTCCTACAGTAACATGAGTGCAGTATCCAGAAAATATTACGTTCAATATTTCAGAGCTATTTTCATATGTGAACCAGGTAAATACCACTCTTCAGATGGTGTTCAAGGTCTGTTTGGAAAGTATCCAAGCCAGTTAATAATAATAAAAAATAGCCTACCTAGGGCAATGGTGCTTTAGTCCCTTCAAACTACTCCTCTTGGGACCTCACACACTTATCCCTGTGTCCCTTCCACTTTTAAAAACAGTCTGCAAAGTCCTCTTTTGTGATTGCCATCAGCTGCCACTTCACATTCTCCTTAATCTCATCTACGGTCTGAAATCTCCTCCCTTTCAACAGCGATTTTAACTTTGAGAAAAGCCAGAAGTCACAGGAAGCCAAATCTGGACTGATGGGGAACTGACAGACCTGGGTGATGTGTTGTTTTGCCAAAAAATCCTGCATGAGACGTGAAGAATGACTCGCTAAGTCATTGTGAATGCGGTAGTCACACAGTACACAAGCTCACTCAGTGGCGTCTCACAGCCAACTGAGTAACCCCACAGGAGAGTGTCTATTCAGTAAGATCTCCTCGGATTGGCTGTGCAGCTGGTTCTTGAGATATTCAAAATGGTTGGATACTTTCCAGACAGACCTCGCTCAGAATTTAGACAGTTGCAGTTATCAATAATAGCTGTTACAAACACAACAGCAGCACAATCTCCACCTAGTCCACCAATGTCACTTGCACATGAGCAGATATCTTTATAGAAGCAGCTTTATTTCATCAATGTTGCTGAATCACTCAACATACACACACACACACTGACATTTACTAAGGTATACCCAACTGTAACAGTCAACAAGCTCGAACAAATATAAAACAGGTTGTTCTACATTTCAATCAATTGGTCTGTTACCATTCAAGAACTTGGCTGGTTTCTGCTAAATGGAAAGATTTTCTTTTATTGCACTATAAATGATTCCCTTGATCAGCCAATTTTTTTATCCATTTTTAAAATTAGATACCCGAGATACACAGTGGTCATATGTCAACAGAGAGCAGAGAAAATAGCAGAGTAAAGGTCTCTTATGCCTAGAGATCTCTCCCTACTTTCTTATATCAAAAGCAGACGTGAATGTGACTCAGTGGTGGTGCCAGGCCAGAGCAAGCCTGGGCATTGGCCGGGCTACCAGCAGCCATGCCCAAGCTCACAAAATGTAATCTTAATGTGACTCTGTACATACTTTGTGACTTTGAATTTGATTTATTATATAAAACTCATATTATTACCTATATAAAAGCTTTGCACGTCCTCATAGTTTTCAGGCCGAACCTTGCTCGGGCTGGTACAAAATGCTGGCACCACCACTGCTGTGACTACAACTACAGCCTGCATGATACATTACCATAATGTTTCAGAGTGATGTTTTAGCAGCATTGATTTGATTGTGTCAAGATAATTTATTCAGAATACAAGAATTCAACAAAATTGTGAATATAAGTAGGAGTTAATACTTTTCCCTCGTAAAAATAAAAAGACTTTTTTAGAAAAGAGGTTACGCTGACAGGTAATAATTTGAATTTATGATCCATCAGAAACTATGAAAACAGCCAGGCACTTATTGCATAGCAAAGTATTTATTAACTTAAATTATCTGACGGGTCGTGTATTAAAACAAAAGATCAAGCTTCTTGCACCTTGTCTAATCTGATTTGATATTATTCATCAGATGAGATCCAAGGGAAATAACTCGGTTATATTTAGTTAAATTCTATCTATTGAATGTGTTATTCTAGAAGCCTGACAATTATTCTGCCAAAATCTCACTTCTGTGGTGTAATAACTTAATTAGGAAGCAAATTTTGTGGGAGATTTTAAATTCTCTTATTAACTGAAAATCAAAGCTGGAACTGTATTATTGGACATTAGTTCTAATAGTTGTATATATTTTGAGATAAGATGGACCAAGAATAGAGAAATCCTACTGCACTAATGGCAAACCCAGACTTACCCAAGGGTGTTACACAACAGACAAAACCTACTGTGACCCATATAAAAAAAAAAATTCTTTATGAAGAAAAAAGAGGTAGGTTGACAATTAAAACAAGGAACACTTAGTCTAAAATTAGACGGGGTGTGGGTGGAGACTATTATTTTCATATTGTTCCCTTTTGAGGGTTATTTTTCTTTCTGCTGGGTTCGATATTAAGCTTTGTATTCTGTCTGATTCTCAAATAGGTTACAACATGAGGAAATATAGAAACTGTAGTTTACTAAGAATGAAATAAGGTTTGGAGGGAGGAGGAGTCTTTAGTAAAAGACAAAGAATAATTACTACTACTACTACTACTACTACTACTACTAAACCACCATTGGGAAAACATCCTCAGACGACGCACCCAACTGACACTATACGACCCTATCAAATTTTCTACCCACCACCTCGATCATTCTGAATTTTGCACAAAAGAAACATAACTGTGATAATGATCTGGAACGATGCCAGAGTCTTGCTTTGAATAAGAAGAAATAATAACAATAAGAAGAAGAAAGGGAAAAGAAAAAGAAAGAAAACAACTGTTAAAGAAAGTAGAAATGCAGATAGATGACATCAGGAAGGAAGGAATATTTTCTTTCTCTTTTGTCTACTGTTTTAAGAGCAAAACCAGTGCATGTCTTTTCTCTTTAGAACTGCTGTCGACCCATGATTTCATTTCAGGTATTTCAAATACTTCAAACAAATTTTGATGAAGAACTGATCAGAGTATTAACATTTTATTTGCTAAAGTAAACACTGTGTAGACACTTAGTACTACATAACTGAGAACCGGAAAGTAAAACTTTTAACTTATTCATGTATTATGTATTTTAAACAAGGTACAAGTAGTGTGGTCCCTAAAAAGAAGTGCAGTCCCTCCTATAGAACTAGTAGTGTTGCTTTATTTGTCTCCAGCAGCAAAAGCCGGGGACTATCATTCGCTATGGGTGTTTGCTGTTGTGTCCTTTTTCTCAATTGGATAACTTCATTATTCCTTAAAATTTTGTAGGTAGGCTTGTGGATAGATTCTACCTGAGTGGTGGTGAGTTATGGCCGATCCGATTGTTTGTTTACAATTGGGAAATTTCTCAAATCTTGACCGATTTGGATGAAGTTTGGCTATAATTTTCCAGGAATTAAAAAATGGTGAGACTCCGACTGTTTACATTTTACATGTAAATAACCATGTGTCAAGAGGCAAAAAATATTGAACTATGGAACTGCTGAGTCAATTAGAATGGAAATTGTTATACAGGTTCTTGGGCATCTAATTACTGAAAATATGTAACGTAATGTTTATAAGAATTTTATGGTTTGAATAAAAAAATTAAAAATTGGTTATCTCGGAGTTAACTGTCCTAATAAACAACTAATTGCCACTTTGGTAGTTCAGCATACCATCGGTTGTAAGAGAGTAGACCCCCCTCCCTCTTTCTCGTTTTAAGATGCTTTTTGTGCATCTCATATTCCAACATTCTTGTTTAGTATTGTGCCACATTAGGGCTAGGAGTAAGTTCAGATAATGCGGAAATACGGCCATGAGTATGAGATGGGAAAATTAATCAATACAACTACCTAACTACTAGCTATGTAGGAGGGACCACCCAACTTAACTTTTACCTAAAACAATAAATATACATTTTATGTAATTGATTAATGTAATAATTTATTCAGTTAGAATTAAAGATGATGTTTGTTAATGTATGGGGGTAGCATTTAAAAAAATAGTTTCCCTTTAAAAATATTTTTAAAGGAATCTATTTTATTACAGCAAACTAATTTTCTGTAAAAAAAACAAACAAAACATTGTCAGTGTACAGAAAAAATAATAAGCTACACAATCGAATTGAATGTAAATTCAAAATAATAAAACATATTTCGAAAAATCGGACATCCAGGAGTTAATCCATATTTATAAAAGCATCTAGAAATATCTAGATTCTAAGGAAGTTTGGCGTCTCAAATTAGATATCTAGAAACATCTAGAATCTAGGGAAATTTAGCGTCTGAAATAATCCGACACAAAAAATGATTTTAATAATACAATGTTTACTTACCTTAGTTGAGGTCATTTCTGAATTTAAATGTTTTTAATTTAAATTTACGAAAGGGCACGAATACAGATTAAACGAAACAGATTTCGATTTTTAAATTGACGTTAGGGTTAGTGAAAACATACGTGTTAATTTCACACATGCGTCAGCCTTAAATTAAAAGGAACAGTCAAGCATACATTTTGGACGCTAAAGTACACTTTAACCAAACTGGATTCTAGATGTTTTTGATAATATGGATCAACTCCTGGATGTCCGAAGAATTCCTGATTTTAGTTGTACTTTTTTTTCTTCACGAAAATGAAAGTGATAAATTTTTTTTTTTTTGTTTTCCATATGTTCAGCTATGACGAATTAATCAATTGTTTTATTGTTGATTTGTTGATATTCCTTGATTCCAGTTGTTGTGTTGGTGCATATAAAATCAGTTTTATTTAACTTGTTAATTAGTGACTCAACAAAACGCTCTTGCTCTTGTCATATCAACAAAACAAACAAGTAACAACTTATTATGGCAAGTATGGGAATCCATAACTTCGAGTAAGTATTACTGTCAGTCAACTACAACTGTCAAGTGTCAACAATTAACAGATCTTTGCCGTCAAAATGTTAAGTAACTTGGGAATCTTTTTACCCCATCGATTCGGTAACATGAATCATTGAAAAATAAAATAGCATGTTTGTTTTTTTATTTATTCATTTTCTTTATGTAGGCAGACTTATTTTTCAAAAATGCGAGGCGATCTCGTAGTTTAAGTTTAGCGTCCCACATTATCGCGGATGTCGGGGTCAGGTATAACAAAATACTAACTAATAAACTAAGCAGATATCACATCTAATAATGACAAAGTGTAAAGTAAAATAAAAGTAAACACCCCATCCAGGTATTTTAATTTTAGGTATTTATTTATAGTCAGGAGCACACTACTTTCTTTTTAGTTTGGAATGTTTTGTTGTTTTCTCTCTCGCGAATTCTATGAATGTAAATACAAATATAACAGTAAAAACAAAAAGCGGATACTGTAAAAAAAAGGAAATGACACAGAAAAAAATGTTGTTGTCATAATATTTGATATCTGCTTAGTTAGTATTTTTTTGTAACTGACCGACGCGAGCCGTGATACTTTTGGACGCTAAACTATGAGATAGCCGTATTCAATGGGCGAAAGTGATTTAGTCCCATTGAATGAAAAGATAAGTGAGGAGGACTTTACCCTCTAGTAAATGATATATTAATATTAAAGTGACAAGATAATAGAAATTAAACAGAGACGCACAAAACACCAACCTTTTTGTGTTGGTTCCCGTGTCCAACCCAACCCAAAGCAGCTATTTAGGTTGCTGGGTCATGGGCAGGTAACTCTAGTAGCACTTACCTCGTCTCATAGCAATTGTTCATACAGGCTTGACTTCGCAAACTATTGATAGTGTTCTATTTTAAATGTGCTCTACAGAAATATGGCCCTGTCACATACTTTTTCCCCATTAAAAAAAGGGGGGTGGAAAATAAGCCGTGGCCCTTTGTATTTTACACTCAATATCATTTCTCACGTTTTTAGCTGCTAAATTAATTTTGCAACGATCTTGTGATTAGTTTGAAAGTTTCACTTGATTTTAAATCATTACAAAATGATCACCCATGGCCAGTTTTATAAAGCAATTTATGTTAAATTTAAATGACTAAATCTCCCGACACTATTTTATATAAACTAGCAAAATTGTTGTTATGGAAGAAAGTGGTGCTATATAACTTCGAATTTGTTATATGATTCAATGAATGATAACGAGAAACTAAAGACTACAGCATAACAATACTAATTTTGAAAAGGCCTTGCTCTAGAAAAATCCTTTTAATCGATATTCTTATGTTTACTAATTTATATTCCCCTACAACCTGACTATTTCCCCTCCTTGTGCTTTGGAATAGAAGTGTTCCATAGACACTAACCACTCAGTCTGGAGAAAAAGCAAGCAGAATTTAAGAAAAACTATGTGGAGTAAATAGTGCTATCAGCATTGAAGAGGAGGAAGTGGTAATGATTATTGTTGTTAACAACAACAATTGCCACGATGACCACCAGGATCAGCAGCACTTCTATTATGATAATCTACTTATATACAATACAGTGATTTTCTTGGTTCTCTGTCCGTAACACTGGACTCTTCCACTCAAAGGTAACAATTTTGCTGATAAAAAATACCCCCTACCCACTATTTGGAACTATGGACTCTTTCCAGGTAAATCAATTCAGTATTAATTTTTCTAAAAACTTCTCATAGAAATCCAAATATATCTGTGATTTTCTTTCCGCTGGGATTAATGAGTAAATCATATTAAAAAAAACAATTGATAAGGACACACGTCATATAGTAATGATCAGCAAGCTAATCTTGCCAGCTGTTGTTAGTGGATTCAAACCTCATTGGATTTCACATTATTGGTGGTCTAATACCAAACTATGCTAAGTTAATAAATCATATGACCCCCCCCTAAAAAAAATATGGATTAGGATGCACGTTGTATAGTGATGATCAGTAAGCTAACCATTGTTTGTAGGTTCAATCCTCATTGGATCTCATAGTCTCGATGGTTTGATACCAACTCATGCTGATTTAATCTTCTACTTATATAATGAACAGTGTGATTTTTTTTTGTTAACAGGCAACTCTTCCATTTAAAGGTAACAATTTTGCTGATAAAAATATCTCCTATTCACCATTTGAAACAATGGATTCTTCCACTGAAAGGAATTCCGTATTTTTTTTCACAGGGATTTACTAGTAATAATAAACTATTGTTATTGTTATTGTTTTCTTTGGGACCCAGAGGCATTTTTGGTTGTGATATATTACTTAACGGTTTCAATTTTAGGACAGACTCAGGAATTACATAGCTAATGTTTGTACTTTCAAATTGACCATTTTTTTAAAAGGCATAATTAAAATATAAGACATGATATTGATATTTCTTTGTGGTAACTTTTGAATGATTACTATTCTTGATATTTTCACACAAGGTAATTTCTGATTTGAGAGTACAGAGATTTAGACAACCTCCCACTGGGATGTAATGCAGCACATGGCCTTTTTTAGTGTGGGACCCCATGCACATATGTGTGGCAAGTACAAAAATTAATTGGTTCCATCAGCATATTGCTGCAGACATCAGTGCAATGGGGGAGGTTCAGTCTGTGCTCTAAGAATGAGCTTGAGAACTCCCTACAAAGATTTGAGTGTACAGTGCACTAATACTAACACAAAATCTGTAAGATAAGATGAGTTTTTTAGTCATTGTTTTGAGTGAAATGAAAAAAAGCTGATCACCTTCCAGAAAGGTTTCAACCTCTGTCTCTAGCACTTAGCCAGTGATAATTTCCCATAGGGCATTTTCTGTTATTCATAGGTTATTCATTATAAGTTATGATTACACAATATAAAATGGGAGACAGTCAAAAGATTCAACTGTTGGTACATCAATAGCTATGCCTAAAACCAATATTGGCAACAGAAAAACTAGTAATAAGCTAGAAAATGGGTAAATTCCCTTTGAGAAGTGGTCACTGAAGATGATGGAAGATTGACAGTGAGATTGTGTTGAGTGTAGCAAACCTTGCAAAATCAAAAGAAAATTCTTATGCTGGCTAAAAATTGTTTTTTCTGCTAATTGATAAATTAACAAAATGAACAGTGAATAGCAACTGTTGTAAATCCATTAAGTAATTAAAGCTAGACTGTTAACCCTTTCAAGACTAACCTAACAGGGTGCTTAATTCCTCAAATTAAAATGTCTCAGTAGACTTCTAAAAGAGATCTATGGGACATATATATCCCAGCAGTTATAGAAACCTATAAGATATATATATGTCCCAGGAGTCTCTAAAGGGTTAACTGATAACAGAACCCTTGGTAATGGGGATCCATTCTCCAGACTGTACTCTCCACTGCATATAGAAAGAGTCAGGACATTTCCTAATATCTGTAGTTATTATTAATGTATCATAGGCATCTTGGGGAATCCCATAACCTTGTATTACATTTTGGTCATAAGTGCCTGATAGATATTCTGATATCAAGTTATTAAAAATGATGGACTATGAGGAGTTTTCATTCATTAACTGTTATTTTTTCATGCTGAATAAAACTTAGAAAGAGATCATCTAAGAAATTTGATCTTCAATTTAATCAAAGATGAAAAACAATCAACCAAAGAATTCTTTTCCATGAAAAATCAAACAAATCTTTTTAGGATTGGGGAAACAACTCTAACCTTGTGCACTCATATATGACTGAAATTGACACAACACAGTATCGTTCAGCAATTTTTGCTAGGAGAATGAAGTCACCTACAGAGTGCTAAGTGTTCAGTAAACCAAAAAAAAAAAAAAATTAATATTTCCCAACATATGCATTAATCTATGAAAGCCCTTATATATCATTGAGAAATCTATAAGCTTAAGTGGAATCATTATTAAAAATAATGTAAATTGTTTTTTTCTGAGGATTCATGTTATTTTTTTTCAATTATCAAATAAAAAAGAGCCTAAATTTTTATACTTGAAATCTGTGAGCTTTCTTTTGTAACTTTGATTTTGTATACATTAGAAAACAGATTAATTTAATTTTTAAATAATTTATAAATATTATTGATTAAAACGAAAAAAAAGCATCCCCATTTTGTAAGTACAGTATTTGCCGGCCTTACATGGGTATTTGGTGGACTACTGGTCACTGCAACTCATCCAAGCCCTATAGCTGCACATTTCGAGTTTTGGTAGATGGACCCCTAGTCATATCAGCACATTGAATACCGTTTGCATAGTTATTTTAAAAATGTATATGTACATCTTATATGCCGGCAAATATGGTAATTCAATAATGTTTTTCTTTCATCCAAGATTTTAGACTTCAATGGTTCTAATGTTTCTGAATCCATAACTTGAGTTAGAAAACTACATCAAGTGCCTTATGCAAAACTTAAAGATCCTTGAACACTTTTATTTTACTGATTGATCACAAGAAATGTTATCTGATACTTTTTAAAACAGGAACCTGATCTGGCTAACCAGACTTGGATGTTACAAGTAGCCAGTTTTGCATATTCAAAGAGACCCTGTAAATTTATTGGCTTTCACATACACTTATTGTGTGGGTGTACATTCCATCTGAATTAGGTGTAAAGCAGCCAACTACGCTTGATTCAAGGTACAACTTCTAGCCAGAGTTGATATTTGGGGTATATACCCTTCTCGTTAAAATCAGAGTTTTTGTTCTTAGTTCATGTGAATCTGATAAAATTGTCCTAAGCTAAATAAATTGTAAATTTCTATCTTTTTTTATATCATCAGCTTAAAAAAAAAAAAAATTAATAATTCTGTGTCATCAATAAATACTACTAAATAATAACTAAATACAACCATTATACTTAGTTGCATCATTTCATAAGTCTTAGGAAAGGAATGAACAAAAACTTCCCTGTGGTTGACTTCATTGCCAGTTGTATTATATAAAGATGGTCTTGTCACTGGTCTTATAAGGTGAAATATAGAAAGTAAGAGTGAATGATACTCTGCAAGGCTTCTTCACTATGATCAAATTTCATAAGCAAACATCCCCAATGAGGATTGATGCTATACATAAAAATGAATGATAATTAAACTGTTGATCTGTGTGATATTCTAACAGCTTTATTTATGGGCAAAAGGTTTCAGTGGTTTTATGAAATTTATCATTACAATGAACCCTCGTTAAAATGGACTAATGGGAGGGGGGGAAGGGTGTCCATTTTAGCTGATTGTCAGAGTTAACCGATGGTAGGGGTTAATATTATATACGTATATGATATTGGAAAGTATATACACTGTACATCAT